>JAMKCH010048992.1:0-10184 GCA_023653785.1 Ophioderma brevispina
AACAAAAAATCGGATCGTTGTAAATATTTAATCCCCTGATGACCTGACAAATTTTGGTTGTGTGTAAACACAACAGGTTGCAGGGATAGCAAAATAACCTTTTTTAACCTTAGGACAAGTTGATAAAACACTTCTATACATATTCAAATCACCATGAAACATTACAAATTTACCCTGTTAAATTACCCCCTTCCCGATCTCACAATGCTCAATGATGCCAAAATGGCATCATTCAAGATTTTGGAAGCAGCCAGTTCAATGTTGCCTAGAAACCATCAAAACAATTTGGTGGGCGCTGGCGCAAAGTCATATAGGTCGAGCACCGGACTATAAAGGTCTGAGGATGCATCTCACTATATAGAGTTTTAAGGTCTATCAACAAAAGTATGTGGGATTTGATTATCTTTTTTTAAATTAAAAATATCAATTAAGAAATAGATAGGACGTCATCCGTAACATTTTTTTTCAATAATTAAATTTCGAAACTGAAATCAAAAGTTGACCACATTTTGTTCATGATGTTGGTTGGCATTAGTCTGGAATTGTTATCCTTTCTCATCTCAAATCTGAGAATCCCGAGTGGATTTTGGAAAAATGCGTTTGTATTCTTTATAATTTGGTGACGTATGAACGTACTAGTAGGTATGTACGTACAAGTACGCTATCGTCTGCACTGAAAATTTAACGTATGTACATTCCCATTGATGAAAAACCGTATTGACCCAGTTGATAATTTAATTACGCAGCCCTTGTTTCCATGTGAAGTTTGGCAGCTTGGGTGCTTGTGGGGCTTCTTCTGCGTCCTGAAGTAATCAGAAGACCATTTTCTTTGAACAATTTGAAACGACAGGCTAGTGAAAAATCTCTTCTGTTCTCACTTACCCGAAAATCTCTCGAAAGACTCAAATTCAAAGTTCTAAACTTCAAGCAACGAAACATTGTGGACTTATCACTTACATTTATTCAAGAGTTAAACCGGGTTAGTTGTCGTAGGAGGGATATTATTTTCTGTCGTAGCTGAGGAATTTTGAGCAAACGTAATTGCTTTCGTTAATAGTCTTTTCGCTGCAATGTGGAAAGGACGATTGCGTGAAATAATAAATACCAAACATTCCACCAAGAATACAGTACATTGAATATCCGAACAAAATAAAATAAAGTCAGTGAAACAGAAGTTCTCGAGTAATAATATAAAAGCTAAGGATAAAATTTGGTAGCCATGCAACAGCAAAAGCTGAAAGCAACGACGGGGGGGGGGGGGGGGGGGGGGTTTGTGTGTGTTTTTTTGGTTGGGGGGGGGGTTTTTTTTTGGGGGGGGGGGTGGGGGGGGGGTTTCTGGGGGTTTGTTTTTTTTTTTTTTGGGGAAGAAAGTAATCGCTCCTTTATAGTCCGTTCTAGTAACAACACAATGTCTTTGCTGAGCTTCTATGCGCATGGAATGTTTTCTTGCAATTAAGTACAATTTAATATAAAGCACAAAAATAGTTAGAATTGGAATAGCAATCAACAAGAAGAAATTGGTCAAAAGTGATCCTGCGCTTTGTGTAGATTCATATTTGCCCGAAAAAATAGTTCCGTTCATATCTTGTGATTCTAGCACGCTTTGAGTTACTGTATCATTCGGTATACGATCGCCAGTAAAATTGCCACTTTCGTTGCTCACTTTTGTTGTCGATCCCGAATTTGAAGGAACACTAATACCTGCTATAAGTGAGAATATCCACACAATAGTTATGATTATTCTTGCCCGATTTTGAGTCATTAGAGTTGGGTACCGCAATGACCATGCGACTGCCAGGTAACGTTCAATTGTAATTACCATTAGAGCCGAGACCAGAAATCCGATAATCTGCGGGCTGACCAGAATCATGGCGGTTTAAATAAGGTTTCGTTTTAAGTCTGTTTAATAGGAACGAACCGCCAAAATACAACTTCGCTTGCATATAACACCCTATACTTATCTCACGAATGCACACTTTCTTCGATGCTTTCACCACATATAGACGATAGACGACCGGAATATTGATGAACAAGTAAACCTTTTGAAAACCTTTTGAACGGGACTATTTGAATCCCTGCATCATAGTTAAATATACGTTTCTTGAATACAATGACTCACTCTTATCATGGTAAAACGGGACATCAATATCACTATAAGTTAGTGTCGATACTTAAATATCTAAAGCTCTGACCGCTTTAAAAAGCAAAAGCAATGATTCCCATTTTCTTTCCCCCTCATTATCCTCTCATCATCAGAAAATAAAAGTGCCTTTAGAGAATTGGGAATACTGTTTAGGTTCACATTTATTTAGCTTATAAGCAAACCCGCAACACATCTGAATTCACATAAAATGACACACCAAGGTTACTCCGTTTGGTAACGCGTAGCATTGTTACTTCTCTTTTGGCTAATTTGTTAGCTATCCACCGGAGCAAGAAAAGATATTGCGTCACATAAGTTTTAATGCTCTACTCGAAGCGTAATATTACATATTCTTGCAGGAAAAAGAGATTATTATTACAAATAATAATATTTACAAATAGAGTGGTCACGTTTTATATAAATTATCTGCTATCCAAACGACCGCTGGACCGATTTATAATCAGATATTTTTGGTGATATGCTTCCATGTGAGGGAGAAACCATCATATGAAAAATCGGACCATGATTGGGTCACCCACCTTTAATTCCTAAAAGGTGCATTTCGTGATCCCAGCCCCTTCTGTTTTATTCATGGTTCCCTAGATATCCTTAAGAAAGCTTATTTTAATTGAGTCTGGCCTTTTTGACGGCCTTTGACGCATGGGACGATAATGTGCGGTGGTTCGTTTTGGTAGCATGGGGGTTGCGGAGATTCAAAACGCCTACGCCTACACCTACGTCACCAGCGTACTGTTCTAGTTAATGCTCAATGACGTTTTACTCATGACAAGAAACTGTCGTGTGTTGCCAAGCAGTCCTATAAACGAGTAAGATTCTACGCGTAACCTTAAAAGTTTAAATGCTACCTTACACGTCTTATAATATAGCGAGACACTTGAATTGGCGAATCATGTTATGATAAAGCTTGAAAAATCACATTCAGCCAATCATCTTACACGTAATGCATGCACGACCAATGAAATATAAGGTGACATTTCTTACACAAAAAGCCAAGCTTAGAACATGCCTCCATTTCAATATCATTTATGATTTTAATGAAGAAACAGGAAGATGTTGCATAGCTGCCCTTTGGGGAACTTGTAAGTGATGCCTAGATAGACCTTTCGTCTTTCATATTTATTAGGACAAAAAAAAATAAATTGTTTGTCCATAGAGGCTCCCGAAACAGTAGGTCGGTAGGTCGGAGATTTTGTTTTTAAATATTGTACTTGAAGCTCAATTTGAAGAATGCTAATAAATCAAAACACAACATTTTTACTGCTTGAACTCTTTTATTCAATAGCCAGCGATTCAAACAACTCGCCCAACTCTGGGGCAACATGGTACATGCCGATTCATGGTACATGATGATTCCCATAGGTTGTGCCGCCAATCCCGCCATACAAACGGGCACAAAAATGCGTCACATTTTTACCTGAAGTGATTAGCAGGAGACTGGAATGGTAACCTATAGTTAGGAAATAACATGTGCATTTTGGAATGTCTATTCGTTTCACTTATAAGCCAGAAAAAAAATCCAATGGAATGACCTAAGGCTGTCAAAAACTACAGCCCGTAATCGAATTGAAGTTTGTTTTTACCTCCAACGAAACTATGATTTTGTTGAGGATTTTGTGCGCCGTGAATTGACTCAGCGAAATGAGGACCAAATAATGGCTAAGCATCGGGCAGGGGCTGATGAGTAGACCAGTCCTATGGTGTTTTAATGATTTTTTGGCTCCTGTTTCTTGCCCATTCACGGCCAGTCTTCGATATAGCATTCGATTAGACGCCATGTGAGAGGGGTCCAGGCGGGGTGAAACTGGTGTACAAATGCAGAGATGATTCGCACGTATAATATAATAGCCCACCATTTTCGATTATCACGTAAAATTTATAGCAGTATGACCGTTGACCGGAATGACTTAGCGGCACCGCGCCACGTACACCGCTATCCCGAGGCACATTATTTCATGCAGTATTCTCAACTTCGTTTATCGATGTCCTACCCCGATTTTAGTTAGGATCCTGAAGGTGTGAAGCATTTATAACGTTGTTTACGTAAAAGCCACTAAACTAGAGGGCTTTCAGCTTTGAAAACAAAATAAAATGGATATATTTTCCTAACAGATATTCTTCAGCACTCTTTATAACTGTCTGGAAGGGATCAATGTCAGATCTGTGTTTATAATTAACTTGTATATTGGAACACATTTCAACTCTGCAATACTGTATACTAATCTCAAACCACTTTACGGTGTCATATATAAACTTATAGATCATAAAGTCATGAAACCAATCCAAGCACGATAAACAACACATACTAAATGTTGGAAATGAAGTTTTCCAAGACTCCGAAAACACCCAAATACACATGGGGTACAGGTATTATTCCCTAGATTTATTTATTTATTTGTAATTAATTTTGTTATACGCAAAAACGTGAGGCTTGGGGTTCAAAATGTATAAAAAAAGTAATGAAATAAAAAATATGGTTGGTCGGAACAGGACAAACAACCATTTTTGCCTACGCGACAAGAGCTACACGAGGCAGCCCTTTATAAACCAACATCCAATACCTATTCGCTTTTAGTGTAATGGACTATGAATCAATCTCATCCCCATAGTCCAGTTCAATAGCTTTCAGTCACCAATATTATTGAGGAAATGCCCCGTGTATTTTAGTATGATTTGTATTACCCAGAACATGCATGATCAGTCACTTTGTTAAGGGGGAAACACTCTCTTTGAGGGCTAAAAATACACTTAAATTTAAATTAAGGGACCATACCTTTTATTGCTTTTTGTTTACAACAAGCGCGCGTCCCGTTTTCAAAGTTATGGGCCACAAAGGTGACTTTGTGTGAGTCCACAATTACTTATATTATTCTTATGTAGGTGTAGGTTGTTTTCAGAATCAAATATACTTATGGTTTTAACTTTATGAGGGCAATGACGCCCATAAAATGGGTTCCTATGGGACTATATCAAATATTCTATTTAGTGTGGAAGCCCATTTATATGCTTAATTTGCTTTTTATCCCATCGCTCTAGGATAAATCGGTTTGAATCTGGTGCAATCTGAGCAAAAGCAGATGTCCTATCGTAAAATTTGAGTATCGGCCATTTAGTCTATAAACACTGTTTTCTAGGTTTTTTTATATTTTTTATATGATATTTTACTTTCTGATATTTAGAAATTCAGTACTGAATTTTCACAATAATGGTGAACATAGAGATCAATAGCTTAAATTTGTAGGCAGTGACCTTCACCTTCTCGTTACAACTCCAGATATTTCTAGTTGAGGACATTAAAAATATTAAAAATATTTAAGTAATTTTTGACTCGCGAAGCCACCTTTTTGGCCATAACTTTTGAACGGACGCTCCGATTGTTGTCACACAAAACAATCAAAAGGTAAATATCCCCTTACTTTAAATTTAAAGTGGTTTATTTTTAGCCCCCAAGGTATTTCCCCCTTACACCAATGGCGAGTGTCCAAATTGTGTAAACTTTTATATGGAGTGTTAACGGCGCACTTAGATGAGATTGCGATTTATTATTCCGTATTGAAATACGTGTTTACACATCCACTTCATATTCTCCTGATGCCTGTACTCATAGTGTCCATGGTGGGAGAAGTTTTTTTGTTGTTGTGGTTTTGGCAATTCCATTTAGTGTCAGGCCCCCCCCCCACCAGAAAAACAAAAATGCAAAGATGTGGTCTTCCCCCCCCCCCCAAGATCAGAATCCACTCACAATATATTGCTAATTAATATAGCGCCATCCTTGCCAACCAGTATTGTGGGTCCTTGGAGGGGGGGGGGTTCATATTTGGGAAAATATTCATTCCCATTGAGCCTGTTATACGTTTTACATAAAACCCCCTCAATCTTTTTTGATTTTTGATGTAAAGTGGAATTTTTCGAACACCACAAAAGGGGGGGGGGGTTTTTAAACTTTTGAGCATGTCGCTATTTGTAATGCGGAATGTTTCAAACTCTCCGTTCTCATGAAACTATAGAGGCGTCCTTCATCCTTTCCGTCGATGTCCGTTAGGCACTAAAAATAAAACCCTTTTTTACGGCGAAGCGGAACCTTCGAGTAGGGTCGTCGTCGGGGCGATTTTTTCTTTTTTTTTTTATTTTCTTTTCTGGCGCTCAAAATTGGCCTAAAATAGCCTCAAAAAAATCTGAAAAATCAGAGAAAAAATGATTTTTTTTTACAAACGATTTTCTAAAAAGCAATTTGGGGCCAAAATATTTATAATCTGGGCTAAAAACAACGTATTTTACATGATTTTTGGAAAACTAAAAAAAAAATCGCAAAACTGAAAACTTCAGTCGTCGGGGGCCCGTAAAACAGTTTTTTTTTATTTCGCCCCCTTACCTTGAAATTAACGATCACCAGTTAACCCTGTCTATTATTGACAAGAGTTAGTCTGTATCAAATTTCAATATTTTCCAAGATGATAACAAACAAGGCGCGTTAGCTGAATGACCCCATTTGCCACTGACCAACGAAACCAGCTTCAACCTTTGGCCCAAAGTCTTGACACCCCATATGCGCCAACACCTATTAATTACCATCGAACCAAGAGCATTGAACTAGCAACCTTCCACACTGTAGCAGAGCCAGGTTGAGAGGCGCGACCCCAAGCCAAAGGCTCCTAATGACGTGTTTTAGATGAAAATTCTGCGAAGGGTGCCTTTGTATATTTGTTAGAAGACTAACTGTAGACCTGGGTGTAAAACCCGGGTTTAGCCACTAAACATGAGTGGACCGGGTCTCTTGCAAAACTACCGTGAACGTTAATGTAACTGGGAAAATTCCTCCTCATGGATGGGCAGCAAACCCTCCATGAGAATGTGTCACCGGGTAAACAACCACATATAGAGTATGTTGGAAGGAAGGGGTCCACTCATGTAGACTAAACCCTGGTTTAAACCCCAGGTCTAAAGTTAGTACTCCCTTTCAGAATACCAGCCAGAAGTATTAGTGGGGACAGGCATTTGCAGGGAAGGGTTGTACAAGGGGAAATAAACGAGTTAAACAACATTCTGACCATATTGTTAGGATTGTAGCGGGATGGAAATTGCATAATGCCTTCACGGGGTACTAATTTTATTGTACTAGAGTATATTATAGGTGATCTTTATTTGGAGCTGACATTGAATGCGAATTAAATGTCAGGCCAGCTGTCTGCATCACCCCCCCTTTGCATTAATTAAGTAGATTCAAAGAAGTCATGTGCCCGATTCTGCCAATCACCGCGTCGCCCACCTCAGTGGGTTTAGCGACGATTCCCTGGCCTGGTCAGATTTCTTCGCTTCATTGCCAGATACGCTACATTTGAGAAACCAAGCTACAAGAATCTCGATAATTGCTGCAAAACGGCCAAGTTTTTAAGTTCATGTTTTTACTTGTTAAATAATATTCAGGCATTAAACTAGGGTCTAGAAAGATTATGGCTTGTTGTGAAAATGATGTAAAATGCGAGATTTTTTCAAAGAATTTGTCTGGTGGATGCTTGTTGATGATCTCAACGTTTTGTAATGAATTTACTCTGAGATCCTAGTTATTTATTTTCGTCAAAAATTGATTAAATCATGCTAATTTACCTCGGTATGGGATCATTTTGGTAACATTCCCGGCTTCTAGGTCGTCAGAATTTCATGGATTAGCGGAGAGGAGATCACCCAAGTTAATTGTACAAAAATTCAATCCAGTTTGCAGTCGCCATCGTCTGCCAAGCTTGTGTTACTCAATGCTAAGCGTGAAGACACTGAGGTCACGGATTTGACCCCCATTCACTCTACAGCGAAATTTGTTTGTCCACGTGTGATATCGTCTGCGGCATAGGGTTGTACTGTAGTGAGCCGTGTGAAGTGAGTTCGCCCTGTTATCGTTTTAATCCTTGAAGATTAGAGAATAAAAGACAGGATTTCCTCTCATTGGTATCGAATATCGGGTCATATTTGATAGGGAGGTCCAATATTTGATGGTAGACAGCGCGATAAAGCGCTGACAACACGAAAAAATATTGGGACCTGCCTATTCAATATGAGCCCGATATTCGGATACCAATAAGAGGAAATCCAGGTCTTTTATTCTTTCTATTCAGTTTAATCGTTAATTGTTCTTAATTTGCGTGAAAATTGTTATTTCGGCTGCACTAATTGCCGAATATTGTTTATAGACAAAGAGTGAAAGGCCCCTGTAAACAAAATGTTCGAGTCCACAGATCACGCGGAAGAGAAGTAAATAATGTGATGTGGTTCTCAGTCATCGGTGATTTCAAAATGTCAAACACTTCAAAGTCGTAACGGACGTGCATGCATTTCAGTGATGCGTAAATTAAAATTATGACTAGTTTGCAGCAAATATTACTCTTTCCATATTATGGAGAACACAGAACAAATTACTGAACGGGTGAGTTTATATACGTTGCTCATGCCATGAGTCATGGAACATTCGACATGATGATTAGCTGTGCCCCCGCTGCCCCGAGCTGTGCACGATCATCATCAACAAGGTGAACTCGACTCGGATGATAATCGTTCGTATGTAGGCCAAAATTATCGCGAGATGGCCAGATTTAGAGGTCGACACCAAGCTAAAGTTGATTTCAAAAAAGCTTTCAAAGAATTAACATGCATTATAATCTTAGCCTTAAAGGATGTGCAAGTGGCAACGGATAATATTAAACGTTGCACTCCGCACAGCCGGTCCCTGGACCCGGTCTGGAACGGTCATATTTCCTCACATGAGGGGATCACTTAATCAGGATTCACACATGCAGTGTGATGAAACAATGTTGTGGCTAATCGTTATTTCGTAACTAAAATAATGTGCATTGTTCAATATGAGCCAAACTACGTTTCTTGCATAAGATCACATTTTTTTTAAAATTGTAATTATTGGTCAAATTTTCTAAACATCCTACCATGGCATCATGACCTTGCCTTGTATCGACTAGGGCTTCGTGAGATAGACTGTGAGTGACAATTGACATCTGAACCAATTTTAGTAACCCCAGTAACTAATCAAGGCTAATTGAACATTCTTATGTGGTCGATACAATTGAAGCTAGGTGATCGACAACACTCGAATATTCTTAATCTTATAATAGTTCAGTTAGGTTTAACCCAGCCACTATTTTGTTAATATCATCTGAAAACATGTTGGGTGGAGTTGTGATTCATATATAAAAAATATTTTTTTGATTTTTATTTCTTAAATTTACTTGGTTTGTATTTTTTGTATTAACAAATAATTATCACATCTTCACACAACCAGGAAGTGATTTTTTTTTCAAAACTAACTGATTTAAATTGCTTTCATTCTTGTGATTTCAACCTTGTGGTTCGTCCTTTTTATACAGAAAAGCAAAAAAAAATGTGTCTCTGAAAAAACGGGCACATTGCTTTTAAATTGGCATGTTTTGTTGTTTGTGTTTTTGTTGTATTTATCATGGGTTCGGACACTTTAGGAAAAATAACAATTTTGGCAAAGCGAAAAAAAAAATAACTCTAAAACATTGTTTGGTTTAGGGGGGCCTATTGCATTGCCTTTTCCCAAAACAAAAACAGAACATATTTCCCATTTAATTAGGTTTTGTTTTTATTCTTCTTATATGGTTGTGTGTGCATGTGCATTATCAGTTGTTACGTTGTTTTAGTTATTGTTTTCCATAGCTGATCGATCGTTGTTAACACTCAGAGGGGAGGTTTGACACTACACAAATACATTGTAAACTGTGCGTAATAAAATAATTCGGTACGTACAAAAGTGCAGTTGCTCTTCGCACACCGCGGCGCTGACTTTTTTCCCGGCCTTTTTTTCAACACAGTCACTGATATTCGAAAAGCATTTATTTAATACGACGTACACACCCAAGTTGATTGAGAATTAGATGATTATTCGTCAGTTCGCTGCCAAAATTCAGGAAATCCTTTTTCCACGAGTCTGCGTTGCAAATTCAGACTGGCATGATGGTCTGACTGAGATGACTGAGACCGAGTTACTGAGATGTCAGTT
>JAMKCH010048993.1:0-11286 GCA_023653785.1 Ophioderma brevispina
CCAGTAAGTTTCCTGAAAATTTACAATCCCTACATCTGCCTCATTTATTGCATTGGGTCATATAATCAAACCTAGATGGTAAACACCTATTACAACAACCAACATTGTGGAAATATTAATCTGGAACCCCGCACACACAGGAGCTAACTGGTGATAGTATTATCTAACTATCGGAAATGTTAAAAGCATACTAACTGAATCCACAAATTTTATTTTCCCCCCCTACCTTGACAACTCTCCGGCTCCCACCGTTTCCATGTTCATCACCGAGGGCAGTAGTCAGCTTTCCAGCTCGTTTCAGCCTGGCTGCTGTCTGTGCCGAGGCTCTTGGTCATGTCTCCTTCTCCTCCACGCTAGCATCATATGTGGCTTGCAACTCGGCAATCTGAGCCTCCACATCGGCCATTTTTGTCTTTGTTTTTTTTCCCTTCATTACAACAGACATTGTGAGGCAGCAATCTCCGCTTCACTTCTGCTAACCTGGAGGATTGAGGAAAGGGAGAAATGGTTTTGCATTGTTCCCCATTTGTTGCTTTTTTTGCTAATGGTATATTGGTATTTTCCAATGTATGCCCAAAACAAGTTGTGTCAAAAGAAATGTGAAAAATACAAATGCCAAAATGCATTTTTTCTTTTTTGGAAACATCTATCAATTGAGAAAAACTTTTACAATGTGCTAAAAGACCAATTTTAAACAAAATGTGTGCATGGTTTCTGAGACAACGTTTTTTTTCGTTGGCCTAACATAACATAACGTAACATAACATAACCGCATTTATATAGCGGGCCTTTACAGTACTGAATAGCAGACAAAAACACAGTAAATAACAGGGAAAGATAGTGGCATATTCATGCATTTGGATACAGATACTGTTTTGTGCAGTTGTCTTAAAAACTTGAATACTACTAGATTGTCTGAGTGATTGAGGCAATTGTTTCCAGAGTGTTTAGTGCACGGTTTTTGCAAAGGCTTGTCCCCTCTCAGTATGAGTTCTGTTACAAGCACGTCTGGTGCTATCTGTGTGGGAACGTAGATATTGCAGTGCCAAATTGAAGAATCTAAACCAATGAACGGAGGTGCAATGGTTATTTTCAGATACTACTTCTTTTTTAGACGCTCCCCACAGTCTTGAACACCTTAGAATACAATCCATGGCCGTCTCACCCACATACACAGTGGACTGCATGCCTGGATGTCTTCTTTTCCCCCCCCCGACATCTCAGGACAAAAAACTTGGGGTTTTCGTGATTTCTTGAGTTTCCTTAGTAATGCATCAGAGATGTTTCCTTGTCATAGTCCATTAGAACGCTTGAGGAATTTGGTATCACACCCAGTAAGCCTTTTGTCAGTGTGGCCAATCAGGCCTGTGAAAGATAAACACGGTTATGAAAATATACAAACTCTGTTGACTGAACATAGTCATTTCTTAGGATGATCGTTGTCTAAGTAAAGGTATAATAAACTGAGTTCAGCGCATTCCTTAAAACGCACTCGAATAAATCATTCTCTGCCATATCTTTGTTAAAATCAGCAATTATCAAAATAAATTATCTATATCTAAATCACTGAATGATGCTATAAAATCTAAAGAAAGTTAGTTGAATCCGCAAAGACACAAACAACTTTTCAATGTTTATGTGCACTGGTCTTCACTTGAGAATCTATACTACTCACTTAGCTCCTAGCAGGATAACAGAATAGTCTCCATCACAGTCTGACCATGTCAGGTGGTTTATTAAACAACCTTGAGTTCAGCAACAATGGTCATTATTGTCCATGCATCCAAGAGGCTTTATTCATACTCCATCCAGCGCAGCAAGGCTTCATCAAGATCCCTCTGAGCATCATCTGCTATGGCTTGAGTCTCCTCTGCTTTCACCTTGGCTAAGGCTTCTCCTCTAAAACACAACTTTTCGTACCTGGAAAAAAGTTGGATGGCAGAAACCATGTGGCTGTGATTAGGGAATCCAGCACTAGAATTTTGGCTATGATAGTAGTTTACGTTAAAGCAACATCATTTGTAATATAATGTTCATTCCAAGCACTAACATAGCCCGACTTAAATACAAAAATTACTTTAATATAAATGTACACTGCTAATAAAAAAAAATAGGAACAAGAGAGAACTCACAATATGTGGCGAGCAATTAATGTTCCCAGCCAAATATTATGATCAGAAAGGAAATCAGCTATTATGTCCATGAATTAACATTAAGGTCAAGGTGACCCAAATGTCCCCTAAAAGACATTTGAACATACATTAAGGTCACATGTGCGAATCTCCCCTATGGGATGCCATCTTACAACATATCCAGTAACACCTTCCATGGGAGGTACATGATTTTACCTGGAATAGCCAATGGCTACCATCACATCACAACATAACCTTCCTCTTTTGTACACACGGCCCAGTCAATTACCCTGATCACTTGTTTTCTTCCTGATTCCACTGCTAAGCCTTTGTCCATGAGACTTCTGTGTCGCTGATTTCTTCTTCAATTCGGGTTCCAAAGCAGTCAAGAGATCTTCACTCAGCGAACTATGTCGTTTGTCTCCAGCAACTTGGTCAGACCATTCTTGACACGATTCTTGGCATCGACCAGTTGTCTGACAATAAATAGCGTATTAGAAATTGAAGGGAGAGGGGTTGGTGGATTGGTTGGGTGGCATGGTTTGGTTTGTTTTGCTATATGGGTTGCTTATAACTTAATAAATAAGTATTAAAAATGTTGATAAAGTAAAAGCCTGCAAAGATATTGTTTATACACCCTTAGGGTATATGCTTTAGCTGGTAAAACGATTGTGGAAATTGTTCGGTAATCTGAAAAATCACAAAAATATTAACTCTTGCAAATATTCTGATATACATGAAAATGTATGAAATGGTGGCCCCGCAGGTGGAGTGTCCTTCTTTGTCTTTGGCACTTGGGCGAGACTCATGTAATGTTGCTCTGGGGGTTCGTCACTCCTCCCGCACAGCGAGTCTGTTTTGCATTCCATCATGTGCCGGTATACCTACCAGTTATACTCCGGGTGAAGAGAGGCAGCGATGTAAAGTCCTTGCCCAAGTGCACAACACATGGCGACAGCGGGGCTCAAACCACAACCTAATATGCTTATGAGGCGAAAACGCTATCCAACTGGGCAACCACATAATATACATCACTTCGGTGCCAACGAAAGAAAAATAAAAGGAAACAATAACTCTTACTTGTCGTTTTTCTTTCAGCAAGATAAGTAGAGATTGATAAGCTCCAAGTAGCTTGTCGGTGTGGTATAGTAGCGACGTCTCAACTCTGAATAGTACGTTCGGCCATGGCACTGACACTCGTATGTATTTCGACACAATCTCAGCTATTTTGCCCTGTTCACATAAAGAAAATCACTTAGTATTGGTTGTTGCTATCAAGTCTGTCAGCTATCCCAATTATTTATTTTTTTTTTTTAATTAATGCATTTTCAAAAAGAAAGTTACATGCACATGCTGATGTGGTAATGCAGTGAGAGCAACCGCAGCCCAGCTGTGTTCAGAAATTGCCTCTTAAGTTTTCAAAGTTCTACTCGAGATCTCTCCACCTAAAAAATCGTCATCTTCCTGAACACAGCTGCATGGGTTCTCCCTGCAGCATCACTCTGCATATGCCAAGTTTTTCTAAACCTCGTATGTCATCATGAAAGTGTTTGATGTCAATGTGCATACGGTAATGCATGCCCTCAGGTGGTTCACGTTTACTTGTGAAAATTTTCAAAGGCAAACAGCGAAATAATAATCAAGACCAAATATCTTCAAGGACCAAACCTAAAATCTAAATGATAAAAATAAAATATAGGATTTGTTATTTTTATGCATCAATATTTCGATTTTAATGGCTGAATCTTTTAATTCGATGCTTGGGCAAACAATCATGCACCGCGCTCAGTTTGACGACGAATATGGCACCAGCCCCGCAGGGGCTAGTGCCATTAATGAGTCCCTGGTAAACTGACGTCAAGTGCGTTGGAGTTTTTTGCCAATGCACGAGAAACTAAAAATATTCAGACATTAACCTAATTCATAAACCGTTATTACAACAGTCCGCACACACATTTTTACCAACAAAAATCTGAATATTACGTCCATGCAATCCTAATGCAGGTATTTTGTGCAATTAAATAATGCACACACCCACACACCCTCCAATAAAATGAATCAATCCAACGTCGCGTGTAAACGTCCTAACACACCGCGTACGCTCATTTACATACGCACCGTGCAATGACAAATATCAATTCATGGTTTTTTGTCCAATCATTTCTCCTCTTAAAATAAACGTTTATTAATGCAATCATATTGGATAGGCAGTCAAATATTTTTTTATTATAGAAGATGCAGGTCAACAATATATTGGAACTGTCCATCCAATATGACAAGATATTGGACATGAAAACAACAATCTTGTCTTTTTGTGTGCTAATATCTGGGGTTAGTTAAACAAGATCATGGATACTGATTATAACCACAAACCTTCATTTCATCAGCTCCAATCCAATGCTCAAAGCAACGTCTGAGAAACTACAGCAAATGCCTCCTTAGGCCCACTCACTGAAACCAATCAATCGTACAGCAATTCACAAGAGATGGGGGGGGGGGGGGGGGGGGGGGGGGGGGGGGGGAACATCTTGCAACGTGCTCTGAAGCAGTCAACCGCAGGACTCATGCACAGCACAATATGGAGATTGGCTCGCACTCAGGTGACTCGACTAAGTTGAAATCTCATCACGGTTGCCTTCTTAGATCCTAGTTCTTTGGCAGCGGTCGGCAAACCGAAAATCCACACGTTCGTATTCATCAGTGCAAAGATTTTGGTACCTCCCAGAGTTGAGGATGTTGTTGATGTCTTCTAGGAACTCCTCAACAACATCTAAGGCAGAATGGAATATTCATGAAGTAAAGACATATAATGCAGCTGTTTTCACACTGCATAAAAAGATGCTATGGCTGGTATTCGCAAAGGAGTCACTTTAACCACAGGTTTAAACCAGGGTTATCCTATATGAGAGGACTTTATTTCCCTTTCATCATACCTGAAGGTGTGCCGTAACATGTAAGAAAATTCCTCACGGATGGGCTGCAATGTCCCATCACATGAGGAATTTTCTCACCTGTTACCTTTAAATTAAACTTTGTTAGTATGTGTTGAGAGTCAAAAGGGTCCACTTGTGTGGAGTCGTACCCCTCGTTCTACACCTGGTTTAAAGTTAAGACACCCTTTCAGAATACCAGCCTAGAACTTTTATGAACATAATTGGCAATCTCAATTTGCTTGGGCATATCAAGAGGAGCATATAAACGTCAAACATAATTATCTTTTGTAAACCATGAAATTTCAACAATTTCTCATTTTGTTTTAGCATCAGGTAGTTTTCCAAAATAGTACCCGAAATATTCATTTTGACATATTTTCTATCCACGACAAATAAAAACAGTAGTTTTGCTCCCTCTCCATGGTCATAGTTTTATATCTAAACTTGACTTGGATCAGGAGCAAACCAATGTCCAAGATGTCATAAATCAAGATAGATCAAGATGAATGAATTGGATAGGGACTCGTAAACACCATTGCATATGTAATTACATATTATACAATGCATTATATTCCTAAAATAGTAAGCCCCCCAGTCTCCAGTCCCACCCTCAGACTAGGCATCTCTCAGCACACCATTTCTTCATGAGCATTCATAATTATAAATAGCCAGATGCAGGGCTGTATGCAGGGATATATTTGGGGGGGGTTGCAAGACTTTGAAAAGTGGACCTTTTTTTTTCCGAAAAAAGTGGACTTCTTGGTAAAATTGGACCTACACCCCCTAATGAGGGTTCTTTTTGGACTTTTTGAACATATCATCACCAAAAGTGGACTTTCTTGCCACATTCTCTTCATTTTTTGACCTTTTATTTGTTAAATAACAAAATGACCATTTGCCCCTTTGGTGGAATTGGGCCCGCCCCCCCCAACCCCCACGTACGAGCGACCAAGATGGATAGCAATAACACGAGAATGGAAACAGTTACCAAAGACAGGATGAAACATGTAGCAGATGTAGAGATCAACTCGTAATGAAATTTCAGCCTACCTCCTTCACAGCGGGACAAAACCGGATTTAAACTTTGGATTTACTACATGCAACCCTTACTTGCGTTATCAGTAAAACAGAAACACTGTTATGATTTCTGCACTCCGCCATCCATAAGCTTCTTGAGGTCCTCATGAAAGGGGAGGGGTCATAGTTGGAGCCTCTGGACCAGTTTATTGGAAACACTTGTGCGCACATATGTGGGAGGCAAGTCGTGTCAGAGATGCTTACCAGGTACCACTACACCACAAGGAGAGCATTACCACGCTCCTGTCGGATCATACGGATGATTCTAACAAAACAAAATTATATAATTACATCAAAAGTCTGCTCAGTACTACATCGGTAACTTTAAAAAGGTCTAAACCATTTGTTGGCATGTGATACCCAGAGATGTTATGAGTCAATCACACATGCACCAGTTTTGGGAAATTCACCTCAATAGGGCCATGTGATCAATAAAAATCCATTCTTAAGCACATAAAAACCTGACTTTAATGCTAAGTTTAGCCACAAAAGCTTTGTACTAGGGAAAGAGTTTTGCATGATTATGAAAACTGTTTGTGTTCTTAACTTTTGAACACATTTTACATTAAGTACTAATGGTTTAGTACAGTATGGAATAGGAATTTGCTAGCATATGGGATAGATTCAAAACACGTCTGGGTGGTCTTACCTGACCATATGAAATAGTCAGCATGCTGTTGTATTTGACAGGTATATAGTTCTTATTTTCATGGTACAAAAAACAAAAAAACTAAGATTCATATACCTTTAACATACCTGGAAACATGTTTATAGCAGCTAAGAAGAAGACCAACTGCATTCCTTAGAAGAACTCATTATGCATCCAGATTTTTTTTTTAAAATGCAAACAAAAATGCCAAATGTTGCACTTGTGACATTTTAAGCACGTTATACAACTTTTTTGTGACACAGCTTTAATCTGTATCAATGTGAGATTTTTTTTTTTTACAGGCTTAAAAATGCTTTTCACGATCTAAAATCTCTTCAAAGTGGATTGGCTGTAAATGATCTACCTTGTCTGTGTTAATTATTTTCTTATTCAGGAGAAAATCAGACAAAGTTGTGAGATTTTTTTTTCACAAGTGCTTTGCCAATTGTCAATTTTTGGCTCTTTAACATATCAAGTGTCAATTTTTTGTTTTTAACATACAACATAATCGGTGACCATTTAGAGCGAACCATCTTTTACGACCAAAATTCAGAGGAAAACTTTGGTTTTTATCACATTTCTCCAGAAATCAAACATGCTTTAATTTGGCTTACCTGATATGGAAACCTATACAGAGAGGTCACGTGTTCTGGATGTGACATTGAAAGATAACATTAAAAAGAAATAACTGAAGTGCTCCTTTTTTCTTGGACTCACTTAGGATATTGAACAATACATCAGCATCAGATGCCCTTTGAGTATCCATATTGGTGATGTCTTCATAATACTATCAGCATCTTCTGCCCCCATCTTCATGAAATCCCCAAGATGATTGGATTGGTGGCAAAGCTGGTTGTTCGACGGTTACACTGAAGTGCTTGTTGGGCCATTTCAGCCATGATTTCTCGTTGATAGTACGTCTGGTCGTGTGGTTTGATGAGACGATCATGGAAGGACACGTTGGCACTCGTGACAGAACAGACGGAAGATGCCATTTTGGTTCACGGATAATGCCGGATCAGCTTGTAGACACCTGTAAAAGTGCACGCGTTCAAAAGTGGCTACAGTTTCAACACCCTCAAAATCTGAATGATTGACTTAAAGGTGCTTGTTCCAATGTATGTCTATTGTGTATTACTTGTATAGTAATGGCCTCTACCCCTTCATAATTATTAGTGATACTTGCATCTCTCTTCTTGATTACTGAATGAGCTTCATACCTTGGACACATTGGAAAAATCGCTCAAATGAAGACAGACCATTAGTGGACTTTGCTGGTGTTGTGAGAAGGTCTGTACTTATACGGTCCATATATCTCCAACAGCAGCACCAACGATGGAATCGGCCACAACCCGGACGGTGGTGTGTGAACTCATGCAGGAAGCCATTTATGAGCCTAGGAACATAGAAAAAACAATTAGAGTATTGAAGGTGGTGATTCTGTTTTAGCGTATCATTTGTTCGGTACTTAATACAAAAGCCTGACACTCACATACCCCAAAACCAATTTTTAAAAGTTAAAAAAAAAAAAAAAAAAAAAAAAAAAAAAAAATCCAAAAGTTAAAATCAGTTTGTCCCCGAAAAGGGGGGTGGCAGGAGGTACCTCACACTTGTAGCAATCCCCTTTTCCTTTCCTTCCACTTCACTCAATTCAATGCTCCTCATCCTCAACCCAAAACCCTCCTACCTCCTCCTCCACTTGCTCTGCATGTCTTCTTTGGTCGTCCCCTCACTCCTCAAAACGCCCACCGCGAAAGCCCTTCTTAAAACATGCTCGTTCATCCTTCCGTTCAACACGTGCCCATACCAACGTACACTATTAGGAAAACTTTGCCAACCAGCCATCGCGGCTGTACAAACCCAACGATCGGCATTCAAGTCCTCAGTCTTCTTCTATCCAGCAACGCACACCACCCACAGTACGCTCATCATTGCTCTATCTGTCTCTCAAAATCCCCTATATCATTTCACTCAGACCCGTTGTGTCTCACTCCCATTAGAGCATCACCGATATAAAAACAACTTTATACACCATTCCTTTCATCTTCAAAGGAATCTTTTCTCGTGTAAAACTCTTCACATTTTCTATAACTCTTCACATTTCTAAACTATGATAAGCAATAAGCATGACTGCATATCCTACAGATTTCTGTACTAAGTATTATGTTCAGCCATTAAAATATACTCACCAAGGTTGTGAGGTATTATATTTTATACATGTTACTTACGATAGGATCCCCCAACAGTGCATTTTTGTGCTCAAAAAGGCCTTGAGACACCCTATTGCCACATTAAAAAAGTTGGTGCGGCCCATGCCTAGTAGCTGGTCCCATGCTAGCATCGTACGCCATCCATGACGGTCACGGTATCCAAAATCCTTTGCTCATTTTTGTACCTTCCCAGGCTCCACTTGCGGGGAAGGGGCTGGATGAGGGTTACTAGATGGATCATTCGTAAGTATCAGTGAGTAATAGAATAACTCACAACTTTGGTGAGTATTATTCTATTTCATCCATTATATACATTACGAAAGGATCCACCTAGGCATTGGACTGCCACACTGGTCACTAGGTGGAGGAAGTGGAGCCGAGGTAGTCCAGTTGTTGCGGGGTTTTCTCGCCATGTGAAGTTCTAATGGGAGACTATTTTGCCCCCACGTACTGCATATTAAATATCAAACATAATAGCATGTTACCATCAGCACATCTATATAAAGCACGTTGTAGTTATAATAAAAACCGGCACTTCCTCACCTTATGAGCATGTGAATTAAGGATGCTGGCATCCATCCTCTTACTCTGACTGCTTTGCTGACAGGATGGTTTGCTCACGATTTGGTTACTGTAAGGGACGTTCTTCATATAAAACGGTTCTGAACGTTGTAGGCGTCCTCCATTCCTGCTGCTTCCATTAGATCAGATATGTTCACTACTAAGTGAAAAGCCCTTGATGTTGCTTGACTTCTAATTTTCATGAGCAGTGCGGGTTAAAGGAGATGTTGCTGTCCAGTGACGAGGCTTTCACTATCCAAAGCATCAGAGATGAGGAAGTGGACCCAGCGTGAAAAGGTTTGCTTTGTTTGCGTTGTAAGGATTAGTTGAGGGGAGGCGCGTGGCCTAGCGGTTAGGGGCTTGTCTGTGGGGGCGCAAATTTTACCATCAAAAATTCCCGTGTTCGAATCCCGGTGGGGTCGTGGTACTTGTTGGGATTTATTCGGGTACTATCAATCTGGATTTGATCTGTATACATCTAGTGATTAATACAGAATACCGCTCTCCTCCATGGTTCATTTTAATTGGGCAATGGATCATGAAAGCAGCCCGTCCTTCGGAGGATTAAAGATAGCCGTCGGTCCCGTTTTGTAAACAAGAGTCCAACTGTACATGTAGCATCGCAGTCAGTGTCGAATAGAGTACGGGTGTAACCCCTGACTTTTTGTTCCCAATCCGACCCAGCCTCAAATAGCGGGCCATTTTAGGGCGGCCGTATCATGGATACACGCGGCCCCAGATCAGCACACTAGCTGAATACATCCTGACAACCACCACAAAGCCATTACAAAAGACTTGTGGATACGAGCAACAAAAAAGGTTTAGTTGGTAGTGATGAAGACGTTGTCAGATATTGAAGAAATCATAGATATCCTTTAAGAAGGCAGTAAGGTTGTAATAATGTCGGAGAGCTCTGAGTGGACACCAGCGTTTATCATCAGGATCACCATTACTCCGGGAAGCTCCGGAAGACCTATCTATAGGCTGAGTGCATAATTGAGTGTACTGTTTTTGGCCATGAAACCAGCACTAGGAGTAGAGTGACATTGTGAGAATCTGAGACTCTCCATATATTTCTTGTCTGTAGCCAACGCATGGATTTCTGAAAGGCGTTCTGGTAGATGCAGCCCTCATGTAGGAAATGCTGTCGACTATTTAAATCGCGATATTGCTTATATATTCAACGGTTCAAAACGGCTCGCTGGTGACGTACTTAAGGACCAATGGAAGATCCCACAATGGAGTGAGCTTTCTAACAGTAGGACGTTTATTAAGCATTCCCCTAATGAGACCCGAGAGACTCTTATCTTCTCTTATTATGTCCGGGTTATCATGGATTAGAGATGGCCGACAGGTAGTTTCTAATAGGTGAATGTTGGCGGTTTTCTTGAAAGAGAGATTCAGGAGGTTAGCCACGTCTCCTACAGGGGCAGAATGCGGATCAACCATGTGTTTCTTGCACCGGGACGTTGAGCGTCGCAGGCCTACTATAGTCAATATGAGAGTACTTCCTTCTTGCTCACCGCGCCAGGGAGGCAGCTTCTTCTGAAAAAACCTTTATGTTTTGAAGGCGAGCTGAGAGAGGCCACACACACGTCAGTTTCAGAGATTTAGCCTTTGGAGTGAGACTCTTTTTGTTTCTTCCGTCCACAAAGTATTTTGCCTAAAGGACTCAGTCTTGGATGGTCTTCCAACACGCTACCAGTCTACAACCAAACTTGGAC
>JAMKCH010048994.1:0-11217 GCA_023653785.1 Ophioderma brevispina
ATATAAATTGAATAATCAGCTGTTAATACCATTGAATTACGCATTGTTGTATTTATTATACTGTTTTATCGACTCTGCCATGATGATTTTAATGGTTGTGTTGATGATAATATAATTGAATAATCAGCTGTTAATACCATTGAATTACGCATTGTTGTATTTATTATACTGTTTTATCGACTGTGCATACCGTGCACAACAAAACGAAGCACGAGTGAGTGACCAGAACGCTGACTGTTTGAAAATGTGACACCCTGGTATGTGGGAGCATTCCAAGTTTAACTTCAGGTATTATAGCTCTTATAATTGACAATCAACTGAAAACAATGTTAGTTCTTCTGTCAAGTTTAATATTAGTTTTATCAGAGTTCGATTAATTAAAGTTTCAAATTTTACACTATTCTAATAAAATTACAGGCATCTGGAAAAATCCAATTAACAATTGTTTGAAGTACTATTGGAAACATTCATTTTTTAATGTTATTTTTTTGGATTGGGCTGCAATTTCTCATTATTTCTAAAATGCTCTACAGATTTCAGTTTCATTCATCCCATTGTTTTCACTTCATACATTAACATATTGAATGGTTTGAGTTGAGACAAACACTCCATGCTTCCCACTGAAGTAGTTCTTCAGTGCATTTCTAATTAATAACACGTTGAGATTGCGAGTCAAATCAACAACACGATTTAACTGGATTAATTAGCAGCGATTAATGCAAGAAATAAAAAAATGTGGAAATGTATTTAGTATTTTTTAAACTTATAAATCAGGGATTTTTTTTTAAAATGTGACAATTCCGTAAAAATAGACAAAATAGTGAAAAATAAAGTATTGAGGAAATTTGTCAGGAAATTTGTATACCGCCTCCTGCAAATAGACATACAACAATGGCATCTCAAAATCTACACTAAACAGCTGATTGTGGTGTACACCAGTACAGAATAAAAAAAGATATAATGTTGGCATTATAGGTCAAACTGTACAGGTCATGATCCTCAATACCATGCTTAAAATCTGGGATATTCACAGGGAAAGGTTTTTGCGCTCAGTGGATTTTAATACATACATAAAGAAATTACAGAATCAGATAAAAAATACTGCCTTGTCTTTAATACACGGATTTCAAGCCAACTACTGCAGGTTAAGTTAGACATTCACACCTATTACAAAAATACCAAAACAAGAATTTTGGTAAATTTTTTTTATGTTTCGGATTAGCAAATCGCTGCTTATCCCTTTAAGACGGATTCTGGACTCTGCATTTTTACAGGTGAAAATCACCACTTATTAACGTTTTACGCTCTGTCCACGAACGCCATGTTGAAAATCCCGAGCTTGTTTGTGAGAACAAATTTAACCTAGTAAATAGATATTATTTTGCTGTTTTTTCCCGCGTGGAGTCGGAATACCTATTGTTAAATAATAAGATTCATTAAGGATAAACGATTAGATTTTTATGTGGTGCATGACAGAAAAATTAAAGGGCATGCCTTTCTCAGGACATTGTTTTGAGGCGCGCGATCGCACGCAGTCGCGCATCTAAATGCTTTGAGTCCGAGCGATTTATCGCGCATCTTGTTAAAAGCCGGCTTGCGAGTTTTCTACCTTCGTATTTGCGCCGCAACCCAGGCAAAATACTTCATTTGCCAAAGATTTAATGTATAATGCTCACGGAACCAATATGTTTTACCAGTTACACGCAATTTTCAAATAGGGAACGGCTGTAAATCGGTGCCGGAGCAAAAAATGCAGGTATTACACTCCAAAAGTGATGGGAATCCAATGGAAATACCGCAAGGATGGTGTACGGAAAAAAATGAAACGGCACTATCTGTAAAGAATTGCATGAAGAAACGTCTAAAAATTTAAAGCCTTCGCATCGCACATGGGTTTTGTTTGATGAGCCGAGTTTTGATAGCTATTGTACGATGGCGCGGCGCCTCGGGCGAAAAGAAAGAAGGAGGGGTCTTTCTTACAACCATTACGGAAGTAGAATTAGATAATATTTTCGACATGAAGAAAAAGAAACGATAGCCGTACCACCTTTGTGTCAAATTGATTCTGTAAAACTTTGCACGAAACATGTTCAAAGAAATGAAAGGTGCCGGGGAAAGCGTCGCCGATTACAAGTAAGAGTACATAATGACAAAGATACACGTTGCTGGATAAGTATCAAGCATCGTGATCGCCATTATTAATGAAAAGTCGAGCTAGCTTACTCCCCAATAGTTTTAGATAATATGACTAAATATGACTGACTGTTGCCGACTTAGGTTCTACATTTAAAATGTTACTGATATGTTTGAATGTTCGTTTGCATGCCCAGTTTCCTCTCCCTAGTCTAGACTAGAGATCACTTTAAAATGAAAAAAAAAAACACTTTCGCTCATGTTCGAGGTTCAAGGCCTGGGGGAATAATTCTTTGAAAATGTACACTTGAATGATAACACTCTTACATCATGGTAATTGATTAAATCTTGAGGACGTCTAAGTATGAACTTAACTGTTACTAATTAGCATATTGCAGTATAAAAATAAACAATGCTTATTGCTACAACTGAATTGAAATGCCATGAGCTTTAACTGCTTATGGTCCCACTCAAGTTGCCGTCTGCTTGCTATGCCGCTTATGCTTTGGAAAAGCTGTCTCCAGCCAGAATTTTGGAGCTTTAAAAAGCTCTTCGCAGCTCGCCTCAAGGAGCCCCAGATGAGCTTTTTAATGCTCATCTGAAAATTTTCAAAGACAGTGTCTGCTTTCTATGGGACAATTACGGTAGTCGATTAAGTTTCAAAAAACCTAGTTTTGGTTTTAATTTTTTAATGTTGTTAAAAAACTATGAAATGAAACACTCTCAGTAGGTGGTCTACCAATCACTTAATACAAAATTGAGAGAGAGAAATTTGTACCCTCAAAAAAAATCTCCTCCTGTAACTTAGTCAGACTTTTTATACACACCCATAAAAGTCCATTTATCGAAGAAAATGTACCATTTTGCTTTCAATACATAGATTTTCCAAGCCAAGGCACTTGACGGCTATGTTGCCACATGCATGCTGGAAACAAACAGTACCAATACTTGGGATTTTAAAAATTTTTTTTTGTTTTTTTTTAATGTTCTGGATCAGCAAGCGATTGCTCGAGTCTTCATCACTTCTTATTCCTTCAATTGTGTACAAAAAGCAGTACAAGAACATTTAAATTTATTTTTTTGTCCCGCAGTCAATTTGGGATTATTTTGCCCAGTATTCATAAATTTTTAGAACAAGCACCACTAAATTGTTGCTTGTTGTGAACTGGGAGTTGTGAAGCACACACCCTTAAGCATAGGGGCTGGAAATGAATTGCTTCTAAAAATCAAACAATTGTTAAAAACCTTGAATTGATAACACTGCTTCAACTTCAAAACAAGCTAAGCAATTATGTGGTCATGTTTTACAAGCCGGAGGGAAGCGAAAGGAAACACGCACACCCACGTAAGACCGAAGGTTAGAACAAAGATTCCAACCACTTGCACATGCGATTCTTAATGTTCACAATTGACATGCCTAATTAAGAATCACTTTGCTTCGTAAACATTGCCCCAAGTATGTTGATGCACACTGCCAGGAGGGAGCGAAGTAAAATGACAAGGTAAATGGGACTCATCATCAGGGGGTTATGTGTCCTTAAGTGATGAGGGTCACTAACTTCCTGAAAGCTTTCGGCCAGGGGCAAACATACAAATTTGGTAATGTTGCTTAATGGTCGACGATGGCCCTCGTACAATCGACATTTTATCCTGCACAAATTGCCTGGAGTGACCCGGTGTTAAGCGGTAGGGGAAGTTACTGGAAGGTGTCTAGATATGCATTGACCAAGTAAAATGGTATGAGACATACATACAGGGATGTTCAGTTAGTAATTATCAAATCTTGGATTATCGACTCAAAACTTATTCACATTTTAAAAGAAACAGAAACACACACAACACGCACATATTTAGGGATTGGTTTAAATGATGTACCAAGGATAAGTTGTTATATAAACAATATCTGGTTATTATTATGGGCCAAAAGTATGGGCCAAAAGTGAGGAGGCCAGTTTATGTAGGCACTTTATAACATAAAAACCATCATGACTACATGAACATTAGTAGTAAAATTGGTAGCAAGTTATCAGGTGAATATTTAATATATTGAGATACTTGGAATTTGTAGCTGTACTTTAGTTATTTATGCAATATTAACACTTTGTATAAAATATCCATTACTATTTTCTCAAGAACTTATCTAATGGACTGCATGCATGTCCGTCATAGGTCATAGGGTTAGGATAAGGTAGTTGTATGTCACCATATGGCATGTCAACGACAACAGCACTACATACGCAGAGGTAGGGTGTCAAAAAATACATAGTGAGTAAAACAACACCCCAGCCATCACTGCCTTGATCCATCACAAACTGAAGACCCTAATAGTGTCTTGGACAACTTTGAATTGTCCACATATAAGCTAAATAATACAACTTCCAAATTACACCTTACAATCGGTTCAAGACATTTGCCCTATGGCGCTTTCAATGTACTTTGATATTGGTCATTTCTAGGGCAAGGAAACCTTGTGTAGTCTTACCCTAACTCCTGTAGTCTTAACCTGATTACACTAACAAGAACACCAATCTTGCATGGTATAGTGGCCACCTCTCCCAAATTTTAAATATATTAGTCATCTAACTTTTTGCAAGTATTTAATAGATCGAAAAAGTACATATTGCAAAAGTAGCTTTAAAGGGGAAATTGAGAGATTCACATATCAGGCGTCCTAAAAAATCGAGGAAAGTAGTGATTTTTGCCATGATTATAACAATTGTGAAATTTCTAATTCGTATAGGAGAAATACAAAATTCAGCATAGGTTTATATAGGAAATTGCCCGTTTTCTATCTTAAGAAGTTTATGTGCAAATACAAGGTAAGAATTCAATTGATTGGGGGAAATATGAAATTGCTATTATTGACACAATATTTGGATGCCTCAAAACTCTCATTGCACCTCTTTATTGTTCATAATGAAAATACCAAACAAGTTTTACAATTGCATGTGGTTTCCAAACTAGTTATGAGCAAAGAACAAATTTGTAAATTTTTAAGCAAGATTCAGAACTTTCAAATGTTTCCACTCAGACTTGGTTCAAATCTAGTATGTATTTGTCATTAGAAGGGTGCTATTCATTTAATGTATGTTAGGGTTTAAGATAATAGCATTTAAATGTTCCACAGGGTGTTCCTCTCCAAAATTGTCACACTAGCAAAAAACCTTGTCATATGATAGCGACTAGCAAGCTAAATGCAATTCAACATACCGCTGGTTGTTTAAGACTAGGGGGTTGCGTTCTGAAGTAGATCTGTGCTAACTTATGAGTCATGATTTCGAGGATGGCCAGCCGTTTGTTGTGGACTCATTATGTTATGTCCTCTGCTGACCATCATCCAAAAGTTATTTGCTTTATATGAATTTTTCATTCTTTTCTGATTTGTTACTCACTAATGACGTCAGAATTCTAGCTTTCAATGTGTTATATAGTTCGTTATGACTGAGATATACTGCCCTCTGCGCCTCTCCTACAAAAGTATTTTAGCACAAATTTACTCAGGTGCTCACTTATGACATTGTGATTTACAGCTTTTAGCGTTAGTTGTCATGGGACTCACTATATACTGCCCTCTGTGAATTCCTATAACAGTTTATGCTTAAAATAGGACAATTTGGCATTCTGAGCAGATCATGATGCTCACTTGCGACATAAATGATTTCTAGTTTTAACGTTACTGGTCATGGACTCACAATATATGCCATTGGTTGACTCTCCTATAACAAGTATTATTACTTAACTGGGGAAAGGGAGCATCTGAATAAATGTTGCTGTCTTCGTATAATGCGGTGTTGTGGTATAAAAGATCAGGGATTTACGTAGGGGTAGGCAATTGGGCCTGAAAGAAAGGTAATGTAGGGTTATAAAACTATAAGTTTGATACTTTGAAGTCAAACAGATGGGGTGGTTGTGTCTCAGTCTCAGGGAAGTGCTATAGCACATAAATTCACAAGCAAAAGGGCCAGTTCACATTGACTTGCCTACTTGCAAATGGATATGCCTTAATGTTGTACAGCTCCTGTGTCTCTCGACTTTGTGAACTTTTGGATTTCCTCTGGCCTAACAAAGAACTTTCCTTTCACTTGATCCAATCACTATCAGAATTTACTGTTTGACTTTCTCCAGAGGTGCCACTTTCCACCAAATATTCAAGATGATAGAAACCTTCTTTTGTTTACCATATCTTCACATTCTACCTGACACTAGTCTTATCCTTACAGAGTTGTGTCAATATTCTTGATATCCACAGTTCTTTTGAACTTTTTTATGGATTAACCACTATCAGTATTGGCAAGTATAAAATTATACCAGTACTCTAAAAAAAATTACAAAGTTTGGACTATTCATCATACTATACTCTCCAAGGTTGTTATGAGATTGTTCTATTTTAACATGTATACTTACGAAATGATTCAACTAGTGCATTCTTTTTGTGATCAAAAAGGCCTTTCAGACAACCATTATGCCACATTAAAAATTTCGGTGCGTCCATGCCTAGTAGCGGTCCATGATAGCATCTGTAGGCCCAACCATATGACGTCACTGGCATCCAGAATCCTTGCTCTTTTTGTACCTTCCCCAAGGCTCCACTTGCGGGGAAGGGCCGGATGAGGGTTTACTAGTTGGATCATTCGTAAGTATTACATGTATAAAATAGACAATCTCACATACCTGTTTTATCCATTTTATACATTACGGAAATGATGTTCCAACTAGTGCATGACTGCCACACTGGTCACTAGGGGAGGAGGTGGAGCGGTAGTCTCAGTGTAGCAGATTCTCGCCATGTGAAGGTTTTAATGGAAGCTGAAATAATTTGCCCAATATACGCCCCATATCTAAAACCTGATACATGTTAAACATCAAAGCAAATAGTATACAAGCACTAAAAGTATAAAAAACCGGGCCATCCTCCCCTTATGAGCCTGTGATTAAGGATGCATGGATCCCTCCTCGTAATCTGATCTGCTTTACTCACAGGATGGTTTTGGCCACGATTTGATTACTTGTAAGGACGTATATCATATAAATATTCTGAAACTTGTAGCATCCTCCATCTGCTGCTTCAATGATATCAGATATGTTCACTCCTAAGTGAAAGCCAATATGTTGCCGACTTCTAATTTAATGAGATGGGGTTAAAGGACATGTTACGTCCAGTGAGAGGCTTTCACTTTCAAAAGCATCAGAGATGAGGGAAGTGGCCCAGCGTGAAAATGTTGCCTTGTTGCAGGTTTGTAAGGTTAGTTGTAGTTGAAGAGACGGGCAGATATTGAGGAAGGCAAGTAAGGGGGAATAATGTCGGAGGGCCCCGAGGACACCAGCGTTTATCTCCAGGATCAGTAGAAATTCTGGGAAGCTCTGGAAAAACTATAGGCTGAGGTGCAAAATTGAGTGTCTGTGATTTGCCATGAACAGCCCAAGGGAAAGTAGAGTCACATAGTGAGAATCTGAGACACATATACTTCTTGTCTGTAGATAACGCATGAATTTCTGACTATAGTAGGTAGATGCGCCATCAGAAGGACTGCGTCTTTCTAGGCAAATCGAGAAGAGTGGCTTTGTCCAATGTTTCAAACGGTTCGCCGGGCAACGTTACGAGGAAGTAGCTGTTTTTAAATACACACATATTTTAGCTAAACTGTACAACTATTTATAGAGTCGTTTTGTGACCTGGTATGGTGGGAATTCACCCGGCTTGACAAACACTTCACGAAAATGTAAACACGTTCACTTGGCCATTTTGTTTACGGTCACAGGTTACAAAAACAGCTCAACTACAGAGACGAGCTGTGTGTAGTGACTGGTAAACATGAAAGAAGACGACACTCTAAGGGCTATGCAAGCTAATAGCCAAAAATACACTACATGAGCAATGTCTCCAAAGAGGCCAGAATGCGGATCAAATCTTGTGTTTTTTGCACGGGACGTTAAAGCTGAAGCTACTATAGAAAAATAGTGGAGGTAGGCTTCATTCTTGCTCCCACCGCCAGGGAGGCAGCTTTTCTTCTGAAAAACCTTTGCGTTGAAGGCGAGCTTGAGAAGAGGCACATATGGACAAGTGTAAGAGATTAGGCCTTTTGGAGCGACCCACTCTTTTGTTTCTTCCGTTCCACCAAACAGATTGACTTAAAGGAATCAGTCTTGGATGGTCTTCCAACACGCTGACCTAGTCTTTAAAACCCAACCTGCGTGGATATCTTGGCATACACGGCCTGTTGAAATGCCCTCCACAGTTTGATAACGAATAAGCTACATTTGCTGATTTTCCTTGGAAAAGCCGTCTTCTAGACAGTAAATAACTCTCGGTAGATGTTCCGCCTGAGGGTAGTTAAATGATACTGGCACCAATGAGGAGGCGGATGGTTGCAATGCACATGAGGATACTCTTGTTATAGGGCAACTACAGTGATTGGCGGATCTGATTCTAAGAATTCAAGGAAGAAACCATCTGTTTGATCGCTTTAAGAGAGTGTTAGACCGCTAGTAGCAAACTCTAGTAGATTATATGGAGATCCTATTATCTTCAACCATACTCCTTTAATTTTGTGGGATCTCACGCATGCTTCCCAGCCTATCTTCGAAGCATCCGTCATGGTAATAACTCTTTCCCACCATAAGATTCTTTGAGTTGCTTAACCATTGTAGATGCTACACGATCTTAGGCTTTAATGGAACTAGAACGGTGTTGTGTTTTAGATCGTGATTGACGTTAGGTCTCGTAGTTATACTGAAGGTGTAACTGGAGCATGTCTCCACCACAAACTTGCAGAAGGGTAGTAGGTCTACTAAGCTTGCCAGCATTCCTTAGCTTAGCAGCGGAGCCATAGATGAGCAGGAGATAATTCATTCAGAATGAGAAAGATACTATCCCACAGTTTTGTGAGTCTCTTCAGTAGGAACCAACTTTGGTTTTTTTTTTCAGTCCAGAATTGATGCTAAAAAACTCCGGTTTGACTTGCGATGAAATAGAATTCTTTGGTTTATCCAGAAACCCAGCTCTTTCACCGTCTTCATAACCAAAGTAAACTGACTTCTCAGAATCGATTAGCTCGAAGCTCAAACAACCAATAATCGAGTATATAAAATTTGGATACCCCTCCTTCTCAGATGTTCTGCCACTGACTTCACTAGTCTTGTAAGGAAAGGAGGCGAGTAGAAATGAAAGAAGTAGGAAAGTCCGAATGGTAGAGATCGAATAGGTGGTACGACTGGTTGTTCTAACTTGAAGACGAAGCCACCTTTGTGAGAAGGAAAAACTGGAACATAAAGGTAGGCGTCTTAAAATCCAATGTCGCACCAAAACAGCCCTCCTTCAACTTCTTGACGAAGCTGTGAAAGAGTAACCATTCTGAAAAGCTTCGAACGAATATATCTGTTCAGAGGGCGTAATTTTGAACAGTCTGAGGTCTCCTGTTTCCATTGGAAAAATAGCCTTTTTCCAACAATTCCTCACTTCGTTTTTCAAAAAACATAGCATTTAATGTCTCTTCTGGCATAGGGTAGAGCAAAAAACTGACTTTCATCAGTTGAAAACTGCGCAAGGGTAATCTTCTGAGGTTGTTTGAAGAACCCATAGATACGGTGATCGACCGCCATGCCGGGAGGCAGGGGTGCGCTGCATGGTAAAAGTAGGGGTCCAGTGGAAAGATAATTAGACCCCTTAACCCCACCTTTAGTCTGAAAACAAGGGTCCAAACCAGAAAACAAGGGGTCCAAAGTGATTTCAAATTGAGTGGAAAAATGTTGGTTCTCGAACCATGGCATAAAACTTCTATCGCTTCACGTCATGATCAAAGTGTACTAATTCACTCCATTATTGAATGGGCAGTTGGGGGAGTGCACCTTCAATCCAAAAAGCCCCTATCTCGACTTGAACACTCATATCTCCCAAAATCATGGGACAAAATTAAAGAGAACTCAATGCAAACCAGACCACACTGCAAAGCAAAGAAGGCAAACAGAATACTAACTTTTATCCCAAGACAAGTGCACTAAATAATAATAAAATTTGCTTACAAGGCATTTTTGAACTGTTTTATTTCAGTGCCCTTTCTCACCTTTGTATCCAAAGTTCCAAAATATTTGAGGGAAAACATACAAAGGGCATGCAAGGGTTCATGATACAGGCAGTCATGTCATTGATGTACACTTCTGTTTAGCCTAGCATAGGAAATACATCGCCAAGAAAATGTTTTTTACTCTGAGAAATTATTCGAACTGCCAAATAATCAACAGAAAAACTATTTGCTACTAAAAATTAGAGGGTTTGCCTTTTTGAAGTTTAAAAAGATGAAATCTTGAGAAGTTTGGCGTCAACATCACTTTATGTCGGGTCGGCCATTAGACTCCCTAGCATGGCAGAATCCTTAGTATGTCATGAATGTGTTTCGGAAATGGTTTGCAGTTTGCCGATGGTTAAGCTGTAAATTTATGGAATTTGTCAGCAATGATTTTTTTTGATTGGCCTATCGGGCAAAATCAAAGGCAGTTTTATGGATGAAGAACTTGTGATGGATGATATCTGACAGGTACGGCAAAGAAATCAGCTGAGACAACTTGCGCTGTAAAAATTAAGTTTGCGACTGGTACACATCTTTTATCTTGAGAAAGAAGTAAAATTGGGAGGTTTCAATTCCCAATCTGTAACACCAGAAGTGTGTTTGCCTCGTCCGTTGACATTTTTTGGCCCCCAAACACCCTCGATTGTGAAATTCAGGGCGTCCATAATTAGCTAATTTTCAAAATCGGCGTCCTGGACGAGACACGCAGAAAAACGCGACCTGCCGGGAGGAACACAGATCCCCTCCGTGGGTCATAGGTAGGTAGGAACAATTGTATCTTCTTCTCCTACTGGCGCCACATCTGGCGCCTCTACGTCGGGAGTAGGAAGAATAACTTCTGTACTGTCTAGAGCCTCTATAGATGGATTTTGCTGTCCTAGAATCGTAGCCCGACTTCCGGAAGGAACCGCTGTTCCTTCTGAAGGCTATGAGAAGAAACAGGAGCGGAAGTCCTTCTGGGAAAGCCATAAACGTAAGTCTGTATCTATACGGTCTAAATCCTGAAGAACCTATGCGTCTT
>JAMKCH010048995.1:0-10956 GCA_023653785.1 Ophioderma brevispina
AAATTCTCCGTTTATTCCGTCCGATTGAGCGCTATAAAATCCCCTATAAATCCAGTAATATACCCAGATAGTTATGGTATAGTAAGTAGGATATTCCGTATATGACGACAACAGTCCAGTATCCAAAATATCAGTTAATTTTTGCTGGAATGACAAGCTTCGGTAACACACGTTCCGTTTTGGTTGCTGCCCAAACGGATTGAGGAAGCGCAACGGTCGACAGGTGTGTGACTGGGGTCACTGTAATTACCATTTTATCTTTTTTAGGGTGCTAAATAGGTATTTAGGGCATTCCACTTCTCAAGGAATGCATTTATTTCATCCACATTGGAGTAAATGAAAATCATCTCAGTGTAATGATTTATTTCTTCTTTCCCAGATAGTTTGTCACAACAGCTTTTTGGGTAAAATACCTCCCAATTAACTCATTAATTATGCAAATTAGTACCTAATTAGCATATGCCCACGCCCCAAATCTAATCAAATGAATGGGCCTGGCAGTCCGATCCCACCCCACAAGTTACATCCCCATACCCTTATGGGTCTCATGTTTCGCGTTCACAAACAATACATTGGGTGGGAAATACCCCCAAAGGTAACTCATTAATTATGCAAATTGGTACTAATTGCAATATGCCACACCCCTAATCTAATCAGATGAAGGGCATGTCAGTTCGAATCACCCACCAAGTTACAAACATCACCATAAGCCTTATGGGTCTCATGTTATGGCGTTCAGAAGATTGTGTTGAAAATACCCACCCCCCCAAATTAACTCATTAATTATCAAATTAGGTACCTAATCAGCATATTCCACGCCCATAATCTAAATCAGACTGAAGGGCATGGCGTCCCAATCCCCCCCCAGTTACATCACCATAACCCTTATGGGTCTCATTTTATTGCGTTCACAAGATTGTGTTGACGCCGCCCGCCGACGGACGCCTTGACTGAAGCAAATCACCCTTTTCTTTTCAAGCCACTGATAAAAATGGGGTCGTTGGGCATACAGGTTGGGAAACCCTGGATAGGATAATGTAAAAGCCTAAGGAGAGGTACTCGCTGCTTAGATACTTACAATCCATAAGAGTTTCCTAGCTGATGTTCAGGCATGAGTGAAAGCTCTAGGGCCACAAAGCACAGCTAAGATTGATAAGCACATCCCATGATAGACTGAAAAGGGAAGGTAAAACAGATATGATGGTAGGCATAAATTAATTTACCCCCATACAACCTTTTAACACGCAAACTCCCTGAACTAGTTGTGTGTAAGTGATAAGGTCCCTGTCGACCCACACTTAGATCATGTGTCTGTAAGACGGAAAGGAGGAAAAGAACTGAGAACCGACAAAAGGTCGAAAGAGTCTGAATATATATGAGCTTAGAGCCCGGAAGGAAACAAAGTGAAGTGCAAAGAGATAGAGAGGACAAGGAGAGGGGGAAGTGATATATACGCAAGGAATGAAAGTAGAAGAGGGGAGATACGTTTGTTATGTGAGTTATAATTCAAACATTTGATCGGGTTTTGAAGCTTTTCTATCAAAATTGGTCTTTGGATATATGTTTCAGAAGATAACAAGTACAGGGACTTTTGTGACAATTTTATACTTTGAAGTCTTCCCGTTTCATTGTCACCACTGCCACTTTGAAAATTTTCTGGGAGTTGTGCACTTCCTTCCTTTTTTAATGCCCTGGTGTAGGTCTAGTGCAAAACTCTCCACAATGGAGTGTTCCATATATGTGTAGGATGCCTCTATGCAACCTTCGAGCGCAAGGGCTTGGCATAGGTCATTTTAATGTGATGCCAAAAGGTCTTCCAGATGTGCTTTGTGCAACATCTGCATAATCTTTGCAATTTGGGCCCTTACATCAGCCTCATATAATAAGGCTCTCCACATTCATGTCCAGTACAACTTGTGACCTTATCACCAAAAAAAATTGTTAGTGACAAAAAAAAAATGAACATTGTACCAATATGGTACGTGCTTTGCTTCAAGTTTATACCTGTGTTCATGTAGCAAAAAGACTTCAAAAATTCCTGAATTTCCTTATGAAACCACTATGAATGTTTTGTTTTTAATGAGCTTGAGGCCAGATAATAAAAAAAAGCAACGAAAATTGAGCTACATTTGACAATACACTCAAACCTTACCATACCGATAATGGATGAGGAATGTGGAATGCAGCATACCCTGGCTAAGAGTGTAAACAACCCCTGCGTTACCCCCGTAAACTATTGCGTCCAAATCTGTCCCACCAGAAGCCGACAGATGGTGGGCTTCCAAGCTGAGATGAATATCCAGCCTGTGGTTTGGAGAAATGATAAAAAAAGCATTAAACATCTAAACGAAAAATTAAACAAGTTCTACACTTCTGAATTATTATTACCCGTTACCCAATCAGAGGATATGCTACCCAAAATGGCTGATTTGGCATTGTTTTTCCTCCTCAAAATTGGCTGATTTTACCTCATTTTCTTTTCAATAATTTTAATGTTGCTCTCAGTGTGAAATATACCATTATGTATGAGATCTCCATCATCAAACAGGCGTGATGGTATATGCCTTATCATACCAGATTAAAGTCTGCAAATACGCAATAATGGAACATTCTCACACACAAGAACAGTCTGTACCTCACAAAAACAACCCTGCTGGACATACCTATTTACTGCATTGGCTTCCTTGTATGACAATCCAAACTTGGTCTGTCAAAATACTCGAAAAAAGGAATTTTCTTATAATTACAGCCGGCTCACAATGAACCCAGTAATACGTTGACAACTTTGCTTTGAATTCGCTAGAAGCTTGTAATGCAATACTGCCATGTATACATCTGTGTGCTGCCATTTCTTACGCATGACTCTTTCCTCCTTGAGTCAGTGGCCGTTGCCTGAAGAACCATTTGAAGAGACACTGACACAAGACTTGCACAGGCACTACTGCACTTACTACTTCTTGTCACTCACACAACAACTAGCATTTTCAATTGTTCTTAAATTTTAACTATATGCTCATATTCAACCAGATTATGTGGTCCTTAATTAAGGTGGCCCCACTGGTTTTGTTCATCTGCAATTGACTCATTTATTATGCAGTCAGACTATACACATCGGACGACATCATGGTTTACTACCCTAACCCAAGTTAAAGTTCATGGGTATATATTTTTTGTTGATATGCAAAAGAGCTCATTAAAGGGATGTGCAGTGATTCCGCGTATCCGAACATAGTAATTAATTTCAACTGCCCTCACTACCTACCTGTTAATCCCTGGTGAATGGAGGCGATGTCAACCCTGTACGAATATATGGACTGGCAATAGTAAACTTCTGGGGGCGTCACATATTACAACAGCGACCAGTACTGAAAACTTGATTGTTGATCATGTTTTTGATTTTGTAAGATTGTTGCCCATGGGTGTATTTGGCAAAATCCTCCTCAAAAGGGTCGTGGGGCGTCAATTTCTTTTTGACATGGGGGTGGGGGGGGGGATTGTGTTGCTGAAAATTATGAATGATGGGGTTTTCTGAACAATCAATTCTAGCAAATTTGCGCGCTAACACACTAAATTTTGCCTTTAGAACTAAACTCATTAAATATAATTGTAATTAGAACAACAACTGCACGCGAAGCGCTCTGAAATTTACCATTTAAACATTATGGTAAAAATGAGGTTATTTTGGGTCAAAACACATGAATGGGCATCAATCTGTGGGGTGGTGGGGATGATCGTATTGCCATCCCCTCATCAAAATATTGGGGTGATATCTCCCCCCTCCCCCCCGGGATTTGTATGCCTATGCAAAAGGTCTATGGAAGGAACCAATGTTCTGCTGTTACATCTTTCCTTTGCTTGTTGAACAATCACTTCTTGACTAATCTGTTATGCTATGATAATTACCAGAAAGGCATTTTGAACCAATCTATAATGCATTGCAATGTGCCATATTGTACTGTACTAAACCTATGCCAGTACTTATGGATAAAAAGTGTTCAATAACTTCAGAAGACATTTCAGGATCATTGCTAAAAATTATCCCTAGTACTAACGCTTTGTGGCTAAAATGAGTGTTAATGTCCGGCTTTACCTGTTTAAATATATTTTTTGTGTGATTTCCATTAAGTTATTGAGGTCACATTTCCCAAAACTGGTGCTTGTGGGATTGACCAATACCCCCTCTGAATACTTACATAGTGTACCAACAATAATCTGTTAGATGAGGTGGTAACAAAATCACTGCATCTACTAGTGATTGGCGGTAAAAAAAGCCAATTAAACATCTATCTTCCCTCGCCTTTCATCATCACCCAATAGTCCCGGTTTCTATCCCCGGTTTGGTGGCTAGTTACGGCTTTTGTGAATTTGGTTTCTCGATCCCGCAGGTTTTCTCCGGGTACTCCGTTTCCTCCTCTGCTTCAAGAATCGAGCTGCTTGGCATAAATCTGGTCTGGTAGTATGGTTTCTTTCTCTGATGCGCTGAGGCGCCTTTCATGGCTCCGCAATGCACAGCGCCTTAGCATGTTTTATGTGGATATGTCGCGCGTTAAACACATACACATAATTATTATTGATTATAGCAATAGATAAAACAAAGTCATGGTACTCACATTCCTTAAGCCAATGAATGGGGAACACAGCTAAATAATAGGCTCACAAACAAGGAAGATCAACCAGAGCGTCATGAAAAATCTCTTTGATGTCTCGTACTGGATAACTTCAACCTTTACAAAAGATTCAATGGTTAGATGTTCACACCACAACCGATAGAGTGTTGGTTAAAGAAATTAAACAGCAAGTATGGTGGTAAAGATCTGTGTGAGATCAGTGATGCTGTATGGGAGTGATACATGGTGTCGTGAGCAAAAATGAGATGGTGATTCTTAGGAGGACATAGAGAGCAATGATGAGAGCGATGTGTGGTGTGAGTTGATGGATAGATGAGACTGAGGACTTGATCCGATGTCGGATTGGGAGGAGGCATGACCCGTTTTGCAACAGGCGAATAGTATCCGTGGTAATGGGCCATGTTTAGGAAGGAGTACGGGCATGTTTTTCCGAAGGGCTTTTGAGCTGAGGTGGGAAGTTTTAGAAGGGAGGACGTCAAAGAAGACTTAAGAAGCAGAGGATGAGGAGATTAGGAGGGTTGGTGTGAATGTGATGTAATCCCACCACCCTCGTTCACAGGGACAAACCCGGATTTAAAAACTTTGGATTTAACTACTACAAACAAGTATTCTTGCATTCTTTAAATTAAAATATGTGTCTGGCCTAAAAATTACCAAATCTGCCATCAGACAATACCAATTAAAAAAAATACAGATTCCACCAAACTCATGTGTCGCCTGCAGTCGCGTTTGTGAATTAGGAAAAATGTCATATGAGGTCCCAAGGTCCTGAGATCACCAACAGCCATTGTATCCAAGGACATGAACATCCATATTGATATGTGGTGCAAGATTGTCAATGGCAAAATAGTCATTTTATTAGCTTTTATTCAACAATACCAAACAAAAAAATCGAATCGTCACCTTGCTTCCAGCCTCCCTCTCAGAATTTCTGGCAGCTCTGAGGTCAAGGTATCCCAAATATGCACACAAGAAGGGAGAAAACACAAAATCCAGCCCCTACAAGGAAGAAAGTACAGATTAATACATGTGAGCATTTTGAAGAGGAAGGGCAGTTGAGGTCCCCCTTTCTCTTCATCATACCGTAATTTTCTGAAAAATACACGGCATATTTTATTTAAAGTGACAGGAGGAGATTTTTTTAGGATACGAATTTCTCCTCAAAATTTTCACTGGATCAGTTGTAGACCACCTACCGAGAAGCGTTTCGAAGTTTATCGACAAACAGGTACAAAAAAACCGCAAACCTTGCTTGGAACTTGCCTGCTATCATAATCGTTCCCCATAGAAAACGCCATGCGTTGACTTTCTGAAACTACTAAAATCATCATCTTTATTAATAAGACGGCGTATTCGGCTTATCAATTCAGGTGTGATCTATACATTGGTCAGCATTCCAAATATCTAAAAAAAGCCGGGTTCGAGAAAAATTGGGGCCTTTATTCATGGAAATCTCCTCATGTCTCTTTAAGTTTTTAACCACTAAATTCCAAAATATTACTTGTTTGAATTGGCATGGTTGTAAACATCACATGTTTTGATTACACATCCAGATGCTTACTCACTTTTGTAACCCAGATCTTACGCTCACTCTTTGTGTCGCCCTTAGCTCTACTTCACAGTAAAGGTAGTGGATACCTTTGTGCTACTTGCACGGATACCTTCACACTTTGAAACATTCCATTGTTGTTTACACACTTTTCTAATCACTTTCAACCAACCCCTTATAGTCAATTAGTACATTGATTTGTGCATCACCAACAAAAACCCCATAATGCATTTTGTGTAAAACATACGAGGTTTGAGAACCAAAATGGTTTAATAAGGATAAGATTACTAAAAATAGACAGCTTCAAAGCTCTTTTGCATGAGAGTACCTTACACAGGTCGCCATGGGAATGACTAGTGGTTAAAAAGGATTAGCAGCGATTTGCTAATCCGAAACAATCAAAAAAGTCATCAAATTCTATTTTTATATTTGTGTTTACTGGCATTGATATGCGAAATAACCTGCAAGTAGTTGGCTTGAAATCCATGTATTAACGAACAAGCAGTACTTTTTTATCTGATTCTGTAATTTCTATATGTGCGTATCAAAATTCCGACTTGAGATCAAAAAGCCTTTCCCGCTGTATATCACAGATTTTCGCGGGATAATTGTCACCATGATCAATACGTTTTTGACCTCAAACACAAACACTTTGATCCTTGTTTATTTTTGTACTGGTTGAAACCGAATCAGCTTGTTGAGTGCATATTTTGAGATGTCGTCCTCTGTATGTCTATTTGCGGGGGACTGTAATGACAAATTATCTCTCAATACTTACTTTTTTGCCTATTTGGTGTTGTTTCAACATTGAAGCAGTTATATTGAATTGTACACACTTAATATCCCTGATTTATAAGTTTAAAAATGCATTTCCAAATTTTTTCGACTCTCTCGCAATATCGCTGCTAATCCTTAAGTTACTGCGCATGTACAATAGGTAAAGATTATGACCCGCCTCCCGTCCCTTTAGGCTTTGGGGCCGGTGATGGTGTACCCATGGGGTTGGCACCCATGGGTACTCCATAGGGACTCTTATAAAAGAATTTGGCTATGTAGCTGATATCGAAGGTTACCAATAAATTGTTTCTAACAAATGTATCTGGATTATTCATCTGCTCTCCATGTGGACAAGATTGACTACTAGATGATGCATTCCTTTTTACTACTTTCTTTAACATTCCCCAATTGCATGGAGAAATAGAACCCATCAAAATTCTACTCACTATCAGGATGCCCTTCAAACCACCTCCAAATTAAAGAGGACTATCCAAACTTAATCAAAAAATTTCATTCACTCTTAATTATGGCCGTGACCTGCAATACCCCATCTGTGATGGTTTGAAACACTTTTGGCAGTCCATTTTGATAAGAGAGCTAAAAAGGTGCTTTTGTAAGCACCTATTACACTGTGTGAATTAATACTGGTGTGCCCAAAGTGGAATACATTTTTCCTAAAAACATCCAAACCAAACAACCGTTTTTGGCCTAAGATTTTACAAGGGGAATGAGACCATATAGGCTTTCTTCTCACCGAGCAATTTAGATTTACTAGGGGATCCATCAGGACTAAGAGGCTCAAAATAAGGATGAACCCTACTCAAGATAACAAACTACAGATCTGAAGAAGGTGTTTTAAGTCAATTCTGAGGGTGCTGAGTTTCCAATCTGCCTGCATTCAAAATTTATAAGTTGATGGAAATTTTGATATTTTCTTGTTTTAACAAAAAAGGGACACTACCCAATGTTATGATAAACATAGCTTTTTTTTTAATATACATTCAAAGTATGCACATCTTCAAGAAATTTCAATGTCACATTAAAGGTCGGATATTAACTTTGTTTGATTTTTTATTAAATGTATGAAAACCTCTAACGCTAAATGATTAAAGGGGTACTAACCTGATTTAAGAGCTAGTGAAGTAAAGCAACCACCTCCTTAATTCAGTTTATTTTAAGTCTAAGGTGACTGAAATTAGTGACAAAAAACCTTTTGGGATTTAAAAACACTTCCTTTAATTCATATAAATCTTTAATGATTTTTTATAAAAACGTTTTTTATTAATCATTCATAGGTTTATTTTTGAAATCAAAAGGACTTATTTTACCGTAGCCTTTTACACTGATTTAAATTTTTAATTCCAAAACGGTTTTGTCACTAATTTCAGTCTGTAGACTTAAAATAATCTAAGGATTTAGAGAGAAAGGGGGTTGAATATTATTTGCACCTTAAACCTTACACATGGATGGTGACAAATTTGGTAAACGCAGTGCATCAATATGCAGTAACCCATCAATTGGGGTGTTTAAGGGAATGCATAGTTCTATTAAGTTTTTGGAGTCCATCCCTTGAGTGTTTTGGTTCCTTCGACCTGAATGATCCCTAATGACTTTGTTGTGCCTTTAAAATTTTTCATCATCACAATCGACCTCACCCTCCAAGTTTCATGTCCATACACAAAAGAAATTACCCCATTTGACCTCCTTTGACCTTGAATATTTCGATGACCTGTGTGACCTTTAACATTTTCGGCATCAACATCAACCCCGCCCACCAACAGGGCCTGTAAAAATGCAAAATTTCCCGGGAAATAGGATAAATTTCCCTCTAAATAGTAAAATTTCCCTCCAAGATTTCAAAATTTCCCTTTAATTCTTAATGTATTTCTTGTTATTTTAAGGTAAAAATTTTCCCTCCAAATAGCAAAAATTTCCCGGGAATGAACCTTCCAAATTCCCACTTTTTTCCAGGCATGGCGCCCACCAATTTATTGTCTGTTTCATGTCCTGACACCAAAGTTTACCCCCCATTTGACCTGAATGACCCTACATGACGCGGTGTTACCTTTATACAATTTTGGCATCAACAATCGACCCCCACCTTCCAAGATTTCAAGTCCATACACCCTTTACCCCCATTTGACCTTGAATGACACCCTGATGACCTTGTTCGTGACCCTTTACAATTTTTGGCATCAACATCGACCCTGCCCACCAAGTTCGTCTGGATACAACCAAGTTTACCCCTTTTGATCTCCTTTACCTTGATGACCCCACCCTGATGACCTTCTTGTGCCTTTAAGATTTTTTGGCGTCAAAATCGACCCCACCCTCAAGTTTCAAGTCCATACACCAGTTATATCCCATTTGACCTCATTTGACCTCATTGAACTTTGATCCACTACCATCACCCTTGGTCTTTTTTCGGCTCGGTCAAGGGTCAACCCAACCACAAGTTTTCCGGAACGTTGCGCCCTCGATCTCCGAGAAACAACGTTTAAACCTCATTTGACCTTGAATGACCCCTAAATGACACGTGTCCTGCTTAAAATTTTCGGGGTTCGGCATCTAAAACTGACCCCATCTCCCAAGTTTCATGTCAATACTCACCAATATTTACCCATTTGACATTTATTGACCTTGAATGACCCTGATGACCTGTGATCCACAACCAAACAACCTCGGAGGTCAAGGGGCACACAACAGGTAAGTTTCGGGACGTGCAAAACCGTTGGTCTCAGAGAAACACGTTTAAAGGGCTAATTTGACCTTGAAGGACCCCTAATGACCTTGTCCTGACCTTAAAAATGTGGGCATCAAAAAACGACCCAACCCTCCAGTCTTCCAAGTTTGATCCACTAAACAATACAATCTCAGTATTCGGATGGTTAAGGGGCACCCACCACCAGTTCACCTCCGTCTCTGAGAAATAGACTCGGTCCATTGACCTTGTTTTGACCTAAAGGACCTCAATGACCTTTGATCCACTACAATACAAACTCGGTCTTCGTTTTGTCAAGGGGCACAGTTCGCCACCCACCAAGTTTTCAAGGACCATGTGACCCTCGGTATACGAGAAAAATAGACGCGTCAGGGAACCACACAGACAGATAGACAGAGCGACCACGGTATTAATATCTAGATAATTTGTTCATGACCTTTAACATTTTCGGCATCAACAATCGACCAACCCTCCAAATTTCATGTCCAGACACCATATGTTTACCTCATTTGACCTCCTTTGACCTTGATGACCTTTGTCCAAAAACCAAGACAAAACTCGGTGGGGGGGTGTCCCTTGACGTCCGAAGACAAGTTCAGGAAGTGTGACTCTCGGTCTCTGAGACACCAACGTTATCATTTTGACATTGATGACCCCGTAATGACCTTGTGTGACTTTAAGTTTGGACACTCCTTTGGCCTTGAATGATCCCTGATGACCTTTGATCCAGACCAATACAAATTTGGTCTGCGGACGGTCAAGGGGCAGCCACCTAACCAAAGTTTATGGACGTGCAACCTCGGTCTCTGACAAAACCAGTGTTTATCCCTTAACATTCTTTGACCTTGAATGATCCCCAATGACCTTTGATCAACTACCATCGAGTTGATCTAAAGCCCGGGCATAAGCTAATCTACCACTTGTTTGGTGAACCGTTATGATCCTGGGCCACATCCAGACAGATACACGTGGCCTATCTCCCCTTTTCTTCTAGTGTTAGTGACAATTGTTTCTCGAGGAATGTGTTTTAATAATTTGGTTTTCTGAAAACGGAGGATTTATTAAGAATATTAATTATGATGTATTTATTGACCTGACTGCCAATTCTTTATGACTCATAAAACAATCCATAAAACTACAGGTGCAAAGTTATCGTGGCCCCCAGTACGGGCCCCCAGTAGTGATTCCCCACCTCAGTTTACTAGGGTCGTCGGATAAATGGGCAACCCCGGGGGAAACCAGCTGTTTGGCGCGATACTCATCGATAAAACCTTGTAAAA
>JAMKCH010048996.1:0-23098 GCA_023653785.1 Ophioderma brevispina
AATCATATCATCAATCGATCAGTAGTATCATTGTCACGGTTGAATGTTTCATTATTTCATCGTTTATTGCCCCCATATCATCCATCATCAATCGCCATCGTTATTTTTTTCCGTCCGTGGCATCCGTCCGGTATCATCATTTTTAAATATAAAACCCGCAGCTATAGTAAATCTCAAGATGCCAGCATGTAGAATTAAAGGTTTCCTGCAGTCGAATACATATTCGACTCCTTAGAACCATCGAATCACTTTACATTTGGGTTTTGACAACTGTCAAATCACATTCAGTTGCCATTTTGATAAGAAAATAGTCGTTTTCTTCGTGGTATTTCAATACTCTCGCCAGTTAGACCCATTTCACGTCCTTTAACATACAAAGCTTCTAAGGCCCTTGATAATAATTGTGCAGCATAGAGCGCCTTTCACATGTATCAAAGCGCTTTACAATTAGTACCATACCGCTGCTACCTTTGGAATACGTCAGCTGCCATACTCCATTGGACTCAAGAGAGAAAGATGGCTTTGCAAGACATTGGTTTCTCATATCGGCGAGTAACTGTATTTCTTTCTTCTGCGCAAGTTATTTATTGTTCTAATTACTATACTATGGGATTTCAAGTGCAAAAGTTGCACATTTGATTGCATGAATAAAATGCCATCACAATTTCTTGTCCTAAATATTCATTGACCAGTAGATGTCATCATGCTACATTGACTCGAGCAATATAGCACTGTTTGATATCCAGTAAATCCGCTCGGTAATGCAGGATAAGCACGTTCATATCGTAAGTACAGAGCCATTTGTTATTACCAGACAGTTGAAAAACAGATTTCAGGTGCTCATCACCCGATGAAGATTGAGCTATTTTTTCATGAAGCAAAGAACAGATACTTTAGGCTTCTACGTGGCCGTTCAATTACCTTTGACGGTTACCGGAATTCATCATTTTTTTCCGAAAAGGAAACAAAGATGGACAAAATCATGAAAGAAAGTTGTTTGGCAGACGGTGACCTAACGCTTTGTGCAGAAACAATACTTGACTTTACATAACTTGCCGCGTAACCCATGTCTAAATTTCAAATTTACCGTTTTTTTATCATAGGCCGCCAGACCCCCCTTTTTTATTCTTTTCTAAATACAACATGGTGTTCTGGATCGTTGTTCTGCCAAGATGTTGTTCAGCGCTTACAAGCAACATATCCACCAGGAGTTTTGTTCACATTAGTTCTTTTCAATAAATGATGAATATACAGTTATTGAACTCCACATCAGAACCTCAAAGTTGATTTTAATCGCGACGAGGCCAGCTCAATCCAAACTGGGTAGACATTCATATAGGAGGTCCCAGTATCAAATCAGTATGCCATTGATTCCGTCCTGCGCTACTTACAACATCATACAGTGCATGACGGAATCAATGCAATACCTCATTGCGTACTTGGGGCTTCTTATGTGAAACGTCTACCGCTAAACATGTGGGGATAACGATTCTATAAACGCCTGACATCTTTCAGCTGCATGACAGTACAATGGCTCTGCAGTTCCAATAACAAAGGGTGAATCTGAGTGCTTTGTTCGTTGAATACCACTATTTGCTTGAGTCAATGCAAAGTCATAGTGTATGTCCCTTTATCACGATATTCGAAAAAAATTGAGATGGCATTTTATTAATTTCATGAAAATGTGCAACCTTTACATATACAATACACAATAATAAAAGGTAATTATAATAGTTATTTAGTAGTTATAGTGGGAGGAAAAATTTGTTACTTCTGCGCAGTATGCAACAAATGAACAAATTTTCCTTTAATCCAAGGCCAACAGGCATACCCATACCTTTGGGTGGCGCTCAATATCCCTAGTACCTGGGGAGGAGAGAGGGAAAGTGAGATAAAGTGCCTTGGGCCCAGGAACACAAAGCGTTGGCAACAGTGGGATTCGAACCCACGAATGCTCTATCCACGGACCACACGCACACCTTTATTTCATTAAATTGCCACGCATCATACGTAAATGAAACTTTCAAAAGACGTTTTCTCAGGAACAAGCATTATGCGATTTGACAGTATGCAGAACCCCCGACGATATCATCGTCTTTATTGTTCAATGTGTCAAGCGGCCGTGAATTATATCATAGTATTTATTAATTCTGTGCTCCGCCAGTGTCTCGAGCTCTATATAAATATTTGTTCTAGTTACTTTCTCGGGTTGTATCATTAATTTACTTGATCCTCGCGTGCTTAGATTCTGCTAGAATCATTGCACATAGGCCCACCTCTAAAAATATATAATTACGCCGCTTGAACTTGAAATTAAAGACTGAAATACATTAGCGCTCGTTTACCCTTACCACAGGAAATAAACATGCAGCACAACTTTTTAATTGCCATGTGCAGCCATCAAGATCAAAATTTATTGGCATTAAAATCTAGTACATGTTTACCTGTAATGATCATTTATTTAAAATTTATAACGTCTAAGGCTTCAGCAAAGCAGTAAAGCTATATAGGCTCTCTATATAGCAAGTATAAGCAAACCAAAAAATCTATAATAGGCCTCGCGGGGGTGACTACGCAGACCGAGTCTTAAGGGGCGTCCTAAGAATTGAGGTGGTAAGCAAATAATTAAGCAAAGCAAACGTGAACAATGAAGAGTTCCACACATTTTAGGGGAACCTGCCTAAAATTAGCAAAACAAATAAGCAAGCAATGACTAAAGCATGTGTGAATTACGCAATTATATTAATAAAGGCGAGGCTACCTAAGCATTAAGCAAACTAAGGAACAAGCATTGAATAAAAGCATGGATGAAATTACGCATTATTGACAAAGCAGTTACTAAGCATTAAGCGGAAAATAAGCTAAAAGCTGAAAGCCTACAACAATCGCTTAAATATACATTATTATTATTATTAAATATTTGTTGTAGCCAGCTTGGACTACAAAGGTTCGTAAGCCTCCGCACACAGTAGGAAACGCCAACAACGCATATAGCCGTTAAATGGTCAATTTTTAAGGGTTCGAACTGTGGTGAGCGGCATGAGCACTCGTGGGTACGAGGAACGATTTATTTTTCGGCGTTGGTTTTGGTTTTCATTAGCAATTTTTAATTGATTAAATTATTAACACAGGACGAGAGGACCAATATTACCACCGACTGCAGAATAAGTCTTTCTTAAATATGGTATATTTGTTATCAAATAATCATGTTCACAAATCCGGCCGTCTACAGAGTCCGATTTATAAGGCCAAATTAGGCATGATCATGCTGTCGAAATTCCAGCAGAATTTTCCAATTGTTTACATTTTTCAACTACCTGCGAATGTGCCATATATCAAAAGAATGAATCATTTTTAGCATGATGGATAAAAATATGGTATTATTTCATCCTCTGATAGGATTTATCGAGGCAATGACCCGCACTGGTTAGAAAATCGTTTGAATGAAAACACGTTTGTCAAAATCATAGTGGGAACAAGCATATCAACTATAGATCAACTATATACCTATAGAGTTGATCTTCCGCTTTTATAAATGCCACCTTGTTAGCTCAGTTTGCAAGCCGCGCTGTTCAAGTTATACGGAGTTTACGGGTTCGAGTCGGATAGGGGCCCCAGATTCTTTTCAACCACTCTGTGCCACAGGCCGCAGAGCACCGGCAAAATTAAAATATTACAAAGTTTTTTATACTCCTTATTATATAATTTTTATTTTTCATGATACATTTGGGTGGGGGCTGAGGAGTAGGCGGAGGATTCTGTGGGCCTTTTTCTTCCCAAAAGGCAGGGTTCGCCATTGTAGACTGAGCACCAGGTTAGGCCTTCATGTAACATCTGTACGATAATCAATATGCACAGGAATAGAGTTGAATGGTGATAGGCCTTAATTGATTTCTGTCATCAAGTCTTCACAAAGGTGTACACTTAATTTATCATCACACTGCCCGTCGATAACCTCATTCAGTCATCAGTACTTTTTTCTTATCTTAGAAGGCAATTCTTCTGTTAAAACGATTGCAGTTTCCCAAAAAATATTTAACAACTTAACCATCTATGGTTTTCCTTCTGAAAGATTTCAAGAGACACAAATAAATGCTCGGTTTTCTTTTAGCGTCACCAACAAAATTTCTGCAAGGAGGTTCGTATCTACTTGCGTCATGCTTGGGTGTAATTTTCACGCATGCAAACACCTTTCAGGTCGAAAACAACAACATGCGATGGCCGTCTTAACATGCCATAATTCACCAGACATCCCCTTTGTCAGACAAACTAATGTACATCAAGATCTACCTCTGAGATTTTTCGTTGATGGCGGGAATTTTCATGGGCCGAAATAGGTTTTTTTTGTCGTTCGTGCTCTGGACTTTCGCCCATTTGGTACGTATTTTCGGGCGTGTTTAGCTTTAATTTTTCTCGCACGAATGAACATATTCTACCAAATTTCACGGAAATCAAAGTTTAGTATTTTAATGCGTTGTAAGTTACATAAATTGAACGGAAAATTTATATCATTCGATATTTAGATTTTTTTTAGAAGTGCTCGCATTCGCAAATCTGAGCGCTGGATTAAAAATTTTTGACGTCATATCGGGGTCACGTCCTGTAAAAAAATACCGGAAGTAATGCCACTGCGCGTTCCTACTGCAAAGGAAGAGGAAGGCCTGTGAGAGTTCAGAATTAAAATCAAATGTTATTGTAGCCAGCTTGCGACTCAAACGAGGTACGTGAGCCTCCTCACAAAGGAAAGTGCCTGAGAGAGTAACCGATCAAAAGTAAATGCTATCAGTTCTGTAAATTAAGAATATCTGAAGTTGAGCTTCTAAATCCAAAAATATATAAGATATAATTATTATTGTAAAGAGGTTCGCTTAATATAAGACAAATGCTATAATGAAAACTTATTAATTTTATTTTACCAAAGCACACTCGCCACAATACAATATCCTCCCATCGAGTTACTAAATTAACAACTCTCGACTAGCACTATATTGGGAGAGGTGGGTGCGGCCAAAAAAGAGAAAATTTTTGATCCTCTCCGTTCGAAGGCTGACAGTGATGTGAAGGACAAAGTGAAAATATAACCAAATAAAAGCGACAAAAGGTGTTTTTTTTTGCGTTTGTAATTGGACAAATACCAAGCTGTAAAACAAAAGCAAGGTTTGATTGGAACAAAACCGTTGCCTACCAAAGGCCAGAACGATGACTACGATCTATAGCGTTGCTCCGTGGTCGGACACAGAACTAAAGTCGACATGGCACGGCACCTTTAACTGAGATTAAGCCACCAAAAACACCGTGCCTACTGGCGTAATTATTAATAATGAAATGAGCAAAAACATTTCCGTTAGGGGTGGAATATTTGTTCCTCGTTGACATTCGCCTTAATTCGGAAAGGAAACGGTATTCTCTGGTATCAACGTAAACACATGCTCTGTGGTCCAGTGGTAATTCTAACGCCTAGATAGCGAGAGGAGGCCGGGTCGAGTCTCTACACCGCTTCTTGACAGAGTTTTGCATACATCAAAACACATCAGAAATAACATTTTGTATTTTTTTTATTTGTTTGATTGTTTGAATTATTTTAAATCAATCGATTTAAATATCCAGCTAATGACCAAAATAAAAACATTATGTTGAACAAAGAGTTCATAATTATGGGAACCCTTTAAATTATAATGTAGCATGAAACAAATATGTTTATTTATGGTCTTACACTAACAAAATACACTAACCCTAAGCCAAAAAAAATCCATCTATATAGTCCTTCCCAATCAATGATCCCCAATATTATATTTTCTATGAATTGTTTGTTCTTTGGATGTTCAGTAAATAGTACAGATCACCAGAAGTGTGATATGTAAGAAGAAACAAGTATTCCTGTTCACATTATGGGACTTATGATCTTCGTTCCAATTAGCCATGCATTATCCCTTGAAACTGTTACCTTTTGTGAAACTTGAGTCAATTTCTTTTGTTTTCCCCCTTTTTTTTTGAATACTACCATGTGTCGTTTGTTTTGTATGCTTATCATTATATACCTATTTATGCTATACTTAACTGTATGCAGCAAGCATAATAGTTTTCATTATAAAAATTGGTAGGTAATTGCCTACATGTGGCATGTTGTAAGCATGCCCAACCCTTACTTTGTTCCACATTATTTATAGTCCATTTCCTCCATCTCCGTGCAGTAATGACATATTCTTACGTAACGACCTTTTACGCACGCGTCAAGATTTGCCGTCGATGTGCGCGCGTATATACACGTCGCCGCTTTTTGCCAGTCTGGTTTCTTAGTGTGCCAAACATCTTGATGAATTTTCGCGTGGACGTCAACGGCATGGAGGTTGGTTGAGAAACGGAGTATACATTTACTGTTCTATCTCCCCATTTCCGAATAACATTCACGTTCCCCCTTACCCTATTACTTTTTTTCTGAGAATTATCTGTTCATGGTTTTCACTTACCTAAAATAGTTTTTTTTTTTTTTTTTTACCAACGAGTTTCGCTTCTATTTTATTTACTCCCCCTCCCTTTATCTCAATTTTGATGTGTTCTTCCGTCAAACACCCATAACTGTGGTATATATATGTACGTTTTTTCCTTGTTTTTGGTAATATTTAAGATTTTTTTTTGTTTTCTGTAATTTATTACCCTCTGTTGTAAGTACCAATTTTTTTACATCTGCTTTGTATTGTACTTAGTTTTTTTGTCTAAAAATTCCCTAGCATTTGTATTTGTTAGCCCCTTGTTTGTTTTACTCTGTCCTTTGTTTTATTGCTTTGTCTTGTAAACATATCTTGTCGTAATGTATTTATTAGCCCCCTTATTACGTTTTTACTTGTCTTGTCTTTGTTGCTTCTGTCTTGTCTGACTTGTCAAACACATCGTGTCTACAGGTATTGTTCACTTTTATATACCCGGTTTCTAATGCTCTCTTCTAACTTCATTACTTTTTAAAAATGAACTAAATGAAAAACAATCTCTCAAGTTCCAAAAAAACAAAAGATAGCTATCTCTCCTATCTCTATCACTCACTATATCTATAACCCAAATATCTCTCTCATTTTTCTATCTCTATTTATTATCTTTATAACCACCCTCTTTCGCTATTATTTTCTTTGAACTATTCTTTTCAGTGTATGCCATTATTGCCCTCCTCTGCATATTATAGATTTCCGTGCTAATAAATATAGTAACTGCCAATATTTTTTTTAACCCACCACAGCTTCATGAACGAAAAAGACTTTCGCGCATAATTTTTTTAATTGAATTTTTCACCAACACGAAAGTGAACATCATCAAATAATTCCTTTGCATCAATCCGTTTCTCACAGACCCCATATCACTCAAAAAATGGTTGACCACCCATTCCTTCACCACACCAAAAAATTCTGGTTCTGACTCCCGCGATCACACTGACGACAGCTGTAACACACTATTACAACCAATATTCAAGCAACACAAGCAACGACTCCTTCATTTTCCATATTCCATTTCAACTGCCGTAGTTATAAGTCTAACAAATCATTGAAGGAAAGAATAGGAAAAATAACTACCTAATCACCTCAACCACTCTTCCTCTTTTTAGGCATTTTCAGAAAAACATGGCTACTGCACCCAAATCACCGCACCTCACTTTAATGGTTACACGTACATTCCAGGACGCAACTCACTGGAAGAGGAAGGGGGGGAGGTTTGTCTTACAAAAAAAAATCACATCTCCATACAAAATAATCGACACAACACCAGAATCAGAATGACCCACTTTTCATCGAACTCAACATTAACACCAACACAATAGACCGAAACACATAACTGTCGGAGTTATTTACAGACTGCATGAACACACATCCAAAATTTTAACAATAGCTGCGAGCAGCTCTACTGAATAAATAAAACAACCGTGTGTGGTATATTGTCGGTTGACTTTAATGTCAATCTTCTCAATTATTCCACTCATTCCACCATTAATGACTTTATTAAACACATCACTTGCAACTCTTATATCCTTAAAATAACAGAACCTACAAGAATTACGCACAAACACAGCCACGCGCACTTGAGACATAATCACCAAACTCCACTGACACAGACTCCTCACAACAAGGGATATTTGTCATGACACTACAGATCACTTCCAATATTCCTCATTACATCACTTAAGCTTAAGCATGCCACAAAAAAACAACAATCACTAAATGTGACTACAGAGATCACAAAATTCGCATATTTAACCGTCTAGAATCAAAACTGAATCATGGGAACATAATATACTCACAGAAAATTACCCTAAACATAGCGCTACAGCAATTCATACAACTATACGAAACATTACAACGAATCATTCACCTTACAAAAGAAGAAGACCCTAAAAAATCTTAACCATAAACAGCCCTGGATGACAACAGCAATTTCCAAGGGGTCAATCAAACACAAGCACGGCTATATAAAACAGACCTGAAAGAAAACCCCACCAGCAAACAAACAACAATACAAACAATACAAAAAACAATAATTAAACTCACTTATCGTATTGCACAGAGAAAAAGAAAAAAAAATACACAAAGAAACATTCAGAACTTTCAACAATATCTCACCAAAACCTGGACATGCCTCAACAACATTTTAGGTAGGAAGGGTGGTAACCACTAATCAAATCCCTGACCTTTTCACTCCTAATAATAAGCAGATAACTTGACCCGCTGACAAGCTAACGCATTCAACGATCCCTTCACTACCTGGGCAAAAACTTAGCTAACAACATTCCCCTCAGTAAACCATTTAACAAACACCTTCCAAAAAAACAAATAACCTACAATGTCCTGAATCCAGTTTACATGTTGGAGACTGATGAAATGCACAAACTTCGCCACCGTTAAAACCTGGTGTAAAGTGCGGGTAACGACAAGGATGATCATGGGGATTGCCACAAATATATGATAACAATCATTTCGCTCTGAGCACATATTTAACCAATCACTCTCACCGGAACATTCCCAGATCACCTCAAGTCAGCCAAAGTCATTCCTATTACAAAAACAAAGATGCCCATAACATTGCAATTACAGGCCCCATTTCTGTTCTACCATCTTTTTCAAAAACTACTTGAAAAAGTCATGTAAACACGTCTGTCTACATCTGTAACAAGCAAAACATTCTTGTCGATGAACAATACGGTTTTGGCCCAAACGCTCGACTAACATGGCAACTCATTGAACTAACAAACATCCTCAAACATTGCATAAAAAATAAAACTCCACACCATGGGGGTCTTCATGGATCTCTACAAGAGGCTTTTCGACACCATTGCCACAACATTCTTTCACAAGCTTTATCAGTACGGTGTCCGTGGAGTAGCCTTGAGAGTGGGTCAGAGTTACCTAAAAACTAACCGACTCACAATCAGGTCTACGTACCCTCCACCGCATCAGTCCATCAACACCTATCGCAGTTGGCGTCCCGCAAGGCTCAATCCTTGGACCCCCACTTTTCATCATTTACATGAATGACATACCTAACATCTCTAAAACACACTAAAAACTAATCTTATTTCAGAGACACAAACCTTTTTCTTTCAAACCCTAAATTATGCCACTTTTAACAACATGAATCACGAACTCCAAAATCACTGACTGGGTTCGGGCTAACAAACTTTCTCTCAATGTTTTTAAAAACTGTAACGACATGCTTTTCTCTACAACACAACACTAATCACAACCAAAAACATTAACAATAGATACCAACAAAAATCTCCCAGTACACTCAACCAAATTCTTGGCATCACAATCGAAGACAAACTAACATGGATTGAACACATACAACTCGGTCACTACAAAGCGTCTCACGCAACTGTACAATCTACAGAGTTGTTAAACACCACCTTCCAGACTACACTATAAAATCACCACTTTATAAACCCACTAGTTCTCCAACTTGCTACTGTAACATCATATGGGCCTCCAACTATCACCTTCACGGGACTCACCAAACTAATATCACACAGAAATGCGCCATCGCACTATAACAAACTCACCCCCCAGAACTCACACCTTGCCACTATTCACTCACTGAAAACACTTAAAATAGATCACCTCAACCAATTCAAACAGCGCTCTTTCATGTTTGACTAACCACAACAATCATTTACCTCCGAACTTTCAGCAATTACTTTACCACAACAGACAAAAATTCCACAGTATAACACCAGACAAGCCGACCAAAACTCATCTTCCCCTCCCAAAATCTTCCTCGAAAAGCACTTTATTTCATGTAATCACGGCGCAAAACTTGGAATGATCTGCCAGCATCCATCACAACAATTACAAACAAAAATACTTTTAAAGCTCATATGCAAAAAAAAAACATTCATCAAACAGTAAATTCTTTTTAAATTTCTCCAAGGTCCTTTTCTCTCACCTGTCTTCTCCTATTCTATCTCTCCCTCCTTACCTTGCCTCACCTTTACCTCTTCTATCTGCTTCCTCATTATGAACTATATTACATACCTCAGCAAGACATATTGAACAGTCTGTCCTTCTTCCCAAAATTCGCGTATCCATTTTTCCCGTTAAGTGTTGTTTAGCTTAGATATTGTTGGTTTGTGGTTGTCTCTGTTTTTTATGTTAGTTACCTATGTAAAAATTTCTATATCACCTCTTACTTGTATAATTATTGTAATATGGAGTAATTTACTTGTATGTATTACAGGCCAGCAATAACCATAAGCCCTATCGGGTTTGTCATTACTGGTCCTAGCATATCATATCATATAACCTCACCGTTTATTTAGTACAGTCTACAATTTGGCTTCTTTATGTCTATTATATATTGTACTGTATATACACGTCTGTCACGTTCGATATGTTATGCTGGAATAAAATAAAAGTGAATTGATTTGAAAAAAAAAAAAAAAAATGTTGTATTACTTGATTCCTTCTATATTTCAATTCAGGCGAAAGCAATCTTTTTGCATGGTGTTCCTGATCGACCAAGGAATATCAGCTGTGGAAACAACAATCAATTAGGTACAAGTGCATAGGTATGATTACTCTGTACCAATATGTATAAGTTGGACGCTTGCTATCCTTTTTAACTAATTTAAATTTTAATTAGATGTGTTGTAATTTTATATGAAAAAAATAATAGTGGTATTTGGTATGTATTTATTTCAGTTCTGGTTCAGATTACAACCATGCAGCAGGAACAGTTTCAATGGGGCTCTCTCTACATCACAAAATGTCACAAATTGTACGTATGCAGAGCTATTGTTTTGGCCGTTTACATGTTGTATAAATATTGTAAAATAAACGATTTCTTGTTCAGGCGTGAGTGGTTCGCCTAATTATAGTCGCTTACGGGCTGAGACCTGTAAGCTACGAACAGGCGACGCCATTTAAGTTAATAATAATAATGTTTTATTTAACTCGTTATTGTAGCCCGTATGTTGGGCACGCACGTTGTAACCAAAATGGTTATGAACTGCGTTAAGCCATCTTGTGACAGAAAACAAAAAAGGGACACTTAGACCGCACTTTGTTACAAAATTAAAAAGTGATCAGGGTTTTTCAAAGATCTCCATTTAAATCATTAATCCCACGTTAAAATGTTACGAAATGGTGAAGCTCTCTTGTGGACAGGAACAAAAAGGGACAACTCCGACGCAATTGTAACAAAATCACATTTGTGAAATCTCAAAGCTCTACATAAAGAAACACTAATCGACCCTATTAATAGCCAATTACCAACTCGTCCATAGCAAATCGCCCCCCTATTTAATTCGTCCCGTTTTAACTGCCCCATATCGACTCACTCTATATCAACTCGCTCCATAACTACTCACCCCATACCAACTCGCCCCCCATTATTAATTTGCCCAATTCAACTCTTTCCAATAAATATAGCCCGATGCCACATGTGACAAGTATTACCTCGCCTTTGCCAAAATCGGCCTCGATATGTCCCATGTTCACTTCACGCTCACCCTATTATAACTCGCCCAGATCAAATCACCGAATTTTAACTCTCCACCTTTCAACTCGGCCGATACCAACTCTCCCAATTATTAACACAGCCATAGCGAATCGCATTTATCAACTCGCCTTATTAATAACTTCCCTATTTAACTCGCCAATCATTAATCCCCACATGTTATCTCACCCCATATCACCTTGGCCCCAATATCACATCGCTACCTTCATTCAGCCCACTCTATAATTGAAATATATAAATATCTTCGAAGCAGATATATAACACACAGCAACCACTAGCTTAGGTACGAAATTTTACAAAGTTGATTAAGTACTGCTGCTTCTATGCGGTACTGCCAAGTCAACGCCTGTAACTTAATCTTGATAAACTTATGATTTTGGATTAGTTCGTCGAAAAGCTTCAACTCCAACCTCACTCATATCAACTCGGCCTGCACTTAACTTACAAATACTTGAAAATATCTATTCATGACACTACTTTTCAGCAACCAACGATCTAACAATTAATAGTTACAAAGCGCGTTTTTAAACTGCTTTGCTACTGACGGGGTCTTTATGCCAGGAAGACCACACTTTTTGTGTAACGAATTACATGATCAATTTGTCCCATTTTTAGCTCACCCCATTTAACTTCCCCATATGAAATCGCCCCTCATATTTCAGCCAACGTGCTACTAAAAATCTTTACCAGTAACGATCAAACTTTAGCAAATTACATTTGAACAAAAGTGTTACAAATTTTAAAAGTTTTTAAAAAAAAGCGAGGAACTTCAAACGCATATGTAACGCCACTGGATACCAAAGTGGTATTAAGTGCTTGCTGCTACGCTATATCCCTAAAATCCTTTCTGTCGTATAGAGCAGCATAATGAGCTCAACAAATTTGATGGCCAATTTGATAACAAGATGGTTTGCGGAAGTTATACTGTCATGGGAAGATAATTAAAAACTATTTTGAATTTATAAAGGGGGTTGATTAGGCGGGGAGAGGGGAGAGGGGGGAGAGTTGATATCAATCAATCAATCAATCAATGTATTACATATACATTATACAATACATCAAAAACATAAAAAAAAGCAATTTATATAAATAACAGAAACAATGGAGGAAGGAAAAGTCCAGAAGGCTTATATGAAAATAATTATGTATTTGTTTTATTTATTTATTTACAGCTCTGGTTCAGATACACCCCCTGCAGCAGTGAACATTTGTTCAATGGGCTCTCTCTATCAGCACAAAATTCACAAATTGTACGTACAAGAATTTTGTTTTTGGGGGGGCGTGTTACAATGTTATAAGATTATGTTAAAATAAACGATTCTTGTGCAGGCGTGGTTCGCCTATTATATTCGCTTACGGCTGTACCTGTCAGCTACTAACAGGCTAGCCAGTTATATTAATAATAATAATGTTTTATTTTTAAGTCTCGTATTGTATGCCCGTATGTTGCACGCACTTGTAACAAAATTGTTATGACTGGTTAAGCCTTCTTGTGACAGAACAAAAAAGGGAACGCGTTGACGCCTTTGTAACAACATTTAAAAGTGATCATTTTTCAAAGAATCTGCCATTTAAGATCATTCTCCCATGTAAATGTTACGAACTGCGTGAAGCTCTCTTGTGACAGAACAAAAAGGGACAACTTCGACGCCACTTGTACAAATCAAAGTTGATGAATCGTCAAATGCTCTACTTAAAGACCAACTCGACCCATATAACTAGCCAATACCAACTCGTCCCTAGCAATCGCCCCATATTCATTGCGTCCCAGTTTAACTGCCCCATGTTGACTTGCCCATATCAACCGCTCCCATAACCCTCACCTCTACCACTCGCCCCATTATAATTTGCCATACACAACTCTTCCAATAATCTAGCCCGATGGCCAACTTGCGCAAGTATTACCTCGCGCTTTGCCAATCGCCTCGTCTCGTGGGGCCATGTTCACTTCAATCGCTCTATTATTAACTCGCCCAGATCAAATCACCGAATTTTAACTCTTCCCATTTCAACTCTCGGCCGATACCAACTCGCCCAATTAATTAACCGCCCAGATCGGAATCGCTCTTATCAATTCGCCTTATTAATAACGTTCCCATTATCAACTCGCCCATCATTAACTCCCCACATGTTATCTCACCCCATATCACTTGGCCCCAATATCACATCGCTACCTTCATTCAGCCCACTCTAAAATTGACATTATCAAATATCTTCGAAGACGATATACCCAGCAATCCCCCCTTAGTTTATGACGAACTTGTTACAAGTTTGATAAGCTACTGCTGCGCTATGGCGTACTCAAGTGCCAAGCACTGTAACTGAATCTTGACAAACCTTATGATTTTGGATTATGTTCGTCATGACAACTTCAACTCACCTCAAACTCATATCACGCGCCCTGCCACTTAACTTACCAATACGTTTATTTATTCATGACGATACTTCAGCACCAACTATCTAACAATTAAAGTTTTACAAAGCGCGTTAAACTGCTTTTGCTACTGCGACTTCTAATACAGGCAGCACACTGACGAATTACTGATCAATTTGTCCATTTTTAGCTCACCCCCATTTCAACTTGCCCCATATGAAATCGCCCATCAATTCAGCCCACGTTGCTAGCTAAAAGATCTCCATTAACGATAAAACTTAGCAATACTTGTACCAAAAAGTGTTACAAATTAAAAGTTTAAAAAAAACGAAACTTCAACGCACTATGTAACGCACTGTGATACAAAGTGTATTAAACTGCTGCTGCTACGCTATATTCCTTAAATCCCTTTCTGTCGTATAGAGCAGCATAATGAGCTCAACAATTTTATGGCAATTTTATACAAAGTCATGGTTTGCTTAGTTATACTGTCCATGGAAGATATTAAACTATTTTGAATTTATAAAGTGGGTTGAATTAAGGCGGGGAGAGTTGATATCATCATAATCAATCAATTTATTTCCATATACATCTATACAATACATCAAACATTAAAAAGCAATTTATATACATAACAGAAACAATGGAGGAAAAGCCCAGAAGGCCAATAAGGCCCGAAATAGACTTCCCTGAAAATACTAACGAAATGTTAAAAATATAAAATACATTTTGAAGAAAAAAAAATCATACACGACTAAACCACAGAAAGGACGGTGCTCGTGACAAAAAATCGTAATTATATTTAGTCATAATTTGAAAAAAATTTTTGCTAACTGTAAACGAGGTTTTACGGGGATTTGGATTGTTTTATTTTATTTTCTAATGACTCCAAAGAAATGGGCCGTTTGTTCGAATACATTGGTCAAAAAAGTTTTTTTGTGTCGTGGTTACATTGGGACTCATTTAACATATCTTGTGATCGTCAAAGGATGGCAGAGCGTTTTTATAAAATAGTTATTAATTATTAGGCAAATTCACTTCTGAATATTTATACGTGAACACCCTAGTTCGAGAGAGTACATGTTTCAAAAGTTATTTTGTATTTTGCGAATATAGGTTGGGAATGACTTCTGTAATTGCTATTAGAGATGTCCTTATTGCCCATTTTGAAGCTTGCAAAAGTTTATTTAAGTAAACACCATATGTATCCCCATATGAAGTCTTCCAAATTTAGATAAGCAAAATAAAAGAACAATAGAGAGTATGTAATACACTATCCGGAATAAATGTTTTAGTTGTTCATGATTCCAATATTTCTCGACAATTAGAAATGCAATCGATATGATGTTTCCAGGTAAGTTTCATCTATTAAGGACACCTCAAAAATTTATATTTCACTCTTTCCACTATTGTATTATCTAAGTTGACGTTCAAATCTGTTTTTAACTGTTAACTGATGTCATTGAGGCGTACCAATATCAGTAATTTGTTTTGCTAGCGTTACCTGAATAATTTGTTAGCTTTGAAACCATTGCTACTTCATTCGATTCAGCATTCACGACATTTATTTTGGCTATCGTATTTCGTGTGCGAGTAAAAGATAGTGGTATCATCAGCAAATAATACAAAATTCAAAACTTGAGAGTATTGTTATATCATTAACATATAGTAAATAAAAAGAAGTGGACCCAATAATCGACCCTTGCGGAACACAAAACCCTATCCTTAATTCTAGTCATACGAATTATAATAAACGATTGTTTTCTATGCTTTAAGTAATTTCCTTAACCACTCCAATACATACCCCACCACGAAATCCATAATGTTCTAATTTATGAAGAAGTCTTCGTGATCTGATGGTATCGCATGCATTTTGATAAATCTAAGAATATACAAATGGGGTTTATTCTTTTCAACTGCAGTATTACTTTTATCCACCAATTCCAATAATAGCCATGTAGGGGGTGGGGGGGGGGGTGGGTAGAATTTATTTGGAACCGAAACCAATGGCCTGTCATTAAGGATTTCATGAGTTTTATATAGTCAAATCTATCAAATACAAGTCTTTCGAGGTATTTAGAAAAGCATGGTAAAAGAGACACTGGGCGTATTTGAGAACATTTCATGTCTTGTTTCTTATAAATTGGTATAACCTTAGCTATTTTAAGCTTTTCAGGAACAACTCCAGTCATGTAGATAATTAAAATAGGCTTGGAGTGGTTTAACAATTGTCTTTAGCAACTTTTCTTTATTAATAAGAAGTTACCCATTTGTCTACCAGCCTCTTGTTTTGATTGAATTCTCACTTAGCTTAGTAATATCCATTTCAACAATTGTTTCCTGTACATACGATACTGTTTGTAATCTTTAAGGGTAATCGAAATAGTGTTGGCCGGTATTTTTATAGTGGCTGCCAGCTTCGGACCAATAATTTACAAATAATTATTGAAGTGAATTTGAGATATCTAAATTAGTGAAAAGGTCCATTGGCGTCCAAAACTTGCTCTGTCTAGATTGTTTTTTCCCTCGACCAATAATATCAATTTAGAGTTTTCCCGTTGTTGTTTTTTTTTTTTTGCTATGTTCAATTTTCAGAAAAGTGTTTCCTCTTTGCTTTACAAATAAGCATGTTCAACTTATTCTATATGTCTGAAATTTTTGAAGTCTCTCCTTGCTTTGAGATAATATCTTGTTTATACAACTGGTTTTTCTTATTGCTACTTTTTTAATAAAACTCTTGTATTCCAGGGTGATATCGGTTCTTTCTTTTTGTTACTAGTACATTTCTTTAGCGGAACACTTCATTGTACAGTAACATCAAAGGGTTCAATGAAATCTTTATTAAATCCACATCTGCACTCTTGTTATGAGGATTTCCTGCATTCAAACATCGCTAACCTCCTGTTTAAATTTCGAATATTATAATCATTTGCGAATTTAAAATACGACTATCCCTGTTATTCCTTTGCAATATGGCTGAGAAGCGGGCTATTGTATTTTTGTTTTTGTTTTTATTTATTTTTTAAATTAAAACATGGTATACCCTTGTACGCCACTACAATCACCCCGTAACACAATCGAACAGCCATACCAAATATGGGTATTCGCGTAGCAATTTTGTTGTTGTTTTTACTGTGATGCGTTGAACTTTTTCAAGTATGCATGAACGTTTTTGGTTGAACCCGGGAACACTTTGAGAAGTTGTCTGTCTGAACGGCACAAATTGATGAATAACGAACCACACAAGTGTTTTTCTCATGTTTAATACCTTTTTTTCATGTCGAACATAACGATCTGGATTAACACGTCTATGTCAAGCCAAAAGCCAATAACGTATTGCTGCAACACGCGTTGCGAGAAAGTAGCAACGCGTTGCGACATTGCACAACGACGTGGCGACGGTCCGGCCAATCAAACTCCTGAATTTCTGTGACGTATTTCAAAATATAAATCTCACCACGCGTTTCGACCTTCACAACGCGTTGCAACCTTCACAACGCGTTGCTGCAATACTTTTTATGACCCTTATTGCCTTCACAACGCGTTGTGAAGTTTGACAACGTGTTGTGAGCTCGCAAACGCGTTGTGAAGGCTGCAACGCGTTGGTGAAGGCCCATAAGGGTCATAACGTTTGCCGCAACGCGTTGTGGATCTATTTTTTTTGAATACGTCCACAGAAATGCCAGATTTGATTGCCGACGCAGCAACGCGGTTGCCAAAATTGCGCAAACGCGTTGCTTACTTACGCTTTCTCATACGCGCCGGCGTTGCTGCAATGTTTTATGATCCTTATGGCTTGTGAACCCTTCGCAACGCGTTGTGAAGGTCGCCAGCGCGTTTTGGTGAGGTCGCACAGCGTTGTGAAGGCTTGCAACGCGTTGTGGGTCTAATTTTTGAAATACGTCACAGAAATTCGTCATTCTAATTGGCCGACGCCGCAACGCGTTGCTACTTCTCGCAACGCGTTGCCGACATTCGCAACGCGTTTTGCGGCAAATAAGGTATGGCCTTAATGGCTTGCGATACACTCATAATAAAGGTGCAGGTTCTCAGCGGTATCGGCGAACAAGATGATTTGTGAGGCTTCACTAGACTGTACCCCAGTCTCGGCTCTGTAGCTGGGTTTAGAGCGCACTTGGTTAAAAGATAATGCTAGAACTCGGGAGCTAACACTAAAACTAATGGTCTTTGTCAGCTTACCACCCCGGACAGCCCCGCAACCAACTTGTTCCAAATTGCACAGGCTCCTGGAAATTAACACTAGGTAGGGAGTATCCCACGAATCTCTCCCCACTGGATAGTGCTATCGCCGCTCAACGTTAGTAAACGCGGAAGTTCACGTCGCCCTTTTGGTCACCCAAGAACCCGATCGTCATGTACAAAGGAATGGGAAACTACGGAACAGGGACAGAATTAGGGTATAATTGGCGCGTATGTTCAGTGTTTTTGTCAATTATTGGTTTTGATTTTCGAGTATGGGCGGGTATGTTTGAACAAATATGAATTCAAATGTTTTAAAAAGTCCGTGAAATGAAATATTTCAGGTTTCAGATCTCACAGACACAATGATTCATGCAGTACGTGCTTTAACGATACGAGTAATCACCGATAGATTTAGATATTATTAATCCTCCCTTCAGTTTTTTCTGCCTTTAACTCTTCCGCCCTTTGAGCCCAATTGACTTGGTAGGCTCCCAAATGATGGTGGATGGGAGGGGTGGGATACCCCTGGGGGGGGAGAATTATCAACACGCCTAATATGGCGCTGGAATACCACATACCCTTGATTTTGGTACCAATGATAGCTATTACCCTACTCTTCTCATTGATACCCAAATGAGTACCAACATACCCAGCATTATACTTACTTCAAAGAGAACGGTCATATCACCACAACCATGAAAAAAGTTAGGAGTACATCTAATTTCATGTGTGTTTGGGCTTTGCATGATGAAATTACGATTTTTTACACAGATCGTTTAGTGATGTTTTTGAATAAAATTGAAAAAAGCAATTTTCCACCTAGGCTATATCATGTATTTTCACTCTTCCTACTGATGACATCATATGGGAATGTGGTACTTATTTTGATACAAATGGAGAGAGAAAACGCCAAAGCTATCTTGTGGTACAAATTTTATAGAATCTGGTGTGTAAAAAGCAAAATCACAAGGGTGGTATATACCCCCCTCGCCCCAGAGAATGTGTTACAAAAATGGACTCAGGTAGACGAGAGTTATAGCATTCCTTTTCTTTCTCGAAATGACCCGTATCTCTTTTTACATGCTTTAAGAGATTTGGGGCTTGCACGTTCTATTTAAAAATAAAATTCCTGCGGGGGGGGTCTGAATTTTGGTCGGGGACCAAAACTCGTTCCAAAAAAAAAAACACAACAACAACACTATAGCTGCAAATGCGGGGACAACCTCTGGGGGACATAAAATGTCACAAATGAAGTTCTAGGTCGTATCAAATTCAGTTGTAATTGTTTGGACTGGTTCAATGATAAAAATAGGAAAATTAACCTATCAGCAAAATAAACCCCCGAGTGTGTAATTTTTCTTGCAGCATATAAGGCAAAATGTATTTTTTTTTTTGGAAATTGGCAATTTTAAGTATATAGATGTTAGTAACGGATTGGACGTCCCGCAAGGGGTTACTTGTGCTCAAATCCATTAAAAATTAAATTATTTAAATTAAAACATGAAAACGTGTTTAATTTCACCAAAAACTGGCTCAGTTTAGACACCCGTTATTGGTTTATTTTCACTGAAAATTGGTATTTTACCCTTTTAGGGGTCAATTTCAGACTCCCTGGAATGAGCATGGGTACTCAACAAACCCTGACCCCCCCACAAAAAAAGATTGTCTAATAACTTGGAAATTAAAATGGAAGGGAAACTGAAAATTTTTGTCCTTGACCTTGGGATATAAGCTAGTCTAGTGTGACACTGTTTTGTGTTTTGTGATAAATGTAAAAAAATCACAAGCTATCCCTTTATAGGCCTACTTGTGATCCATTATACGTGTATCCGGCGAAAGATCATGAATAAATACTAATTTGTACTGTGAACTAGAAGTATTAGCGCCCCATAATAGTATTCCCATGGAGTTATTATATAGAATTTTAGAGACAGCACCATAGTATAGGTACCGTGGCAATGCAAGTGCATACAGTTTATGATACAGTGTTTGTATAGGATACGAATTGACATGTACCCACAAGTTCATCACTAATCGGTCGCAAAATGCACAAAGAATACATTTGTTTTCCTTACTCTCACAGTTGATTTCAGGCCAAACAGGCAACGTACTCCATTCAAATTGCAAACGCTTGATATTTTTTCAGGATATTGATCAGGAAGTACGTAAAAAAGCCATACGTGTATACTCATCCCCTAGAAACCGGGCACGAGTGAAGGTTGGGTGGTAGAGCAAAGGGACGCTGTGAGCAAAATTCGGTTTCTTCACCGGCTCGACTATTCCAACGCGTGTCGGACAGCCTATCAGTGTGTAGGAAGGGAGTAGCCCGCCGATGGGTTGAAGAGTCTAGTGTAAATTTCAGTCGCTTAGTGTTTTGCTCACCGTGGACCCGAGTGAGGGGCTAGGCTTCACCGACATGTCCATGCGTCTGAGATGTGAATCAATCAGGCATGTCAGGCTACGTAAGTTATCAACGTAAAATGGTAAAACAAATCTCTGTGATAGCACGTGTGAACATGGTTGATAGGGCTCAATTTTACAGCCGACCAATTATCAGGTATGTCTGCAATTTTTGGGTTACTTAAAAAAGGTAATGTAATGTTTTATACACCCCCCCGTGTCCCAGTTAGGGCTGGTCAACGGTACGACTCTGCTCTACGTACGACGTGTGCATGTCAGGTCTGATGTAGCGCATAGCATACATGCATAGCCACGATCATGACAGCCTACATGTCTATCTCCATTAAGTCATTATTTCAATCAATCATCGCCGATCTTTTGGATAAAGATTGGTTAGAATTCACCAAGTTCCTGACATAACCAAATGATTAGTTTAATAACATTTAAAAAAACTCCCTTTAAATAATTTTTTGTCAAAATTAAAGGTGCGCCAGCAAGAGATGTCCCCCCTAAAAACTGAAGCCCCTTTGTTGTAAATTTTTGTGTTTTACTGTTTGGACGTATGTTGTCTAATACATACCAGGAACGAGTTTAATAAATTCATGTTTTTAAAAATTCTTTTCTACAAAAAATGCAAAATTTAGTCTGTGCTACAATGCAAAATGCTGCAAAATTTGGATGTTTTCTTTTGAAACAGCAATTTTGATTTGCCTTTTGTATACCTGAAAGGCTGAAGCTGAAGTAAAATATTTCAGGCACACCTAAGTACTACATGACAAGTAGTAGTACCAAGTAATGACATAGCCCTACCTGGAAACCTCTCGGTAATGCTTTTTTTATTTAACAATATTTACATTTTTTTCTTTTCATTATTTTCAAATTTTTAAAAGTATCAACATCAGCTGAACCTTTAGGATGTGTCTCAATGACAATGTGGTGGTCCTATATTTTAAACAAAATGACAATATTTTGGCTAGCAATTTTTTTTTAAATCTTGAAAGTAATAATATTAATGCAATAATCGTACGTTGAATAAAGACACTGCATTTTGGAATGTGTATGGCAAATTGGGTAATCTATGGAACATTTTTCCCTCATAACATTTCTAAAAGGTTTCTTTAATTTAACACAAGAATATCAAACTGGCAAAACTGAAATTAAGAATAGATATAAATACTAGCAACCTTGTCTCATTTTTTAATTCTTAGATTAATAATATTAAAAAAAACAAAAAAACTAAAAAATCAATTTTAACAATTTTGAGGTCTTGTCAATTTTAAAATAAGTTAAGTTTTCAAATATTTAATCTTGCAAACAATTGTGAACTGTCAAATTAAAATTCTTGAAACAACTCCACCAGTCAGCAGTCACTTTGTGTACACATTAATTTTCCAATTGAAAGAGGCATGGAGAGAGGCCCTCTGGCAAAACTGTTTGGTTTGAAAGGTCTAGCTTGAATCCGAGAAATGTGGAGTATTAAGGCTTAGACTTAGCTGCTGTGGCTCAGGCTGTGGCTGTTCCTGCTTGACATTCTTCCCTGCCTGCAGTGAGCAAGGTGAGGGGCATCTGCCATACACGCCTTAGAATCTTCACTACATCATTGGCAGTAGATGTTACGCTAGAGGGATTCCTGTGCACCGGATAGCCTCTGATGGTTACAGCATCAAATCCACTGTTGATGAGGTTTGGTGATGACCGTGTGATCTAATGCAATGATTGGTGTAGAGTAACCGCTGGCTCAAACCTGCCTCTTTGGATAGTTTTTTGCCATCATACTGTGGAGCTTGTTCACACCCAAGGGCTCGCCTGTGTACCATGTACGCAGGCTCTGATAATGTTAGCCCCTCGATCGTTAAGCGTGTCATTACTTTCATCTTTAAACTCCTTACATACACTTTACCCTTTCTTATTATCGACTGTATCTTTCCCCGCAGCTCTCAGGTTGCGAAAGTCCGTCCCGGTCCTTTCAATCAAAAAAGGATGATCCCCATGTCTTCTTCTTGTCCAATTAACCCGCGCCTCATATATCTCACTGCTTCCATGTTTTTCAAAATCCTTGAGCGTCTTATCTATAACAGACTTGATAATTTCCTCACCCGCTTCAACAGTCTTCATGACAAACCAATATGG
>JAMKCH010048997.1:0-18453 GCA_023653785.1 Ophioderma brevispina
TTTACAGATCACTACCAATAGTCAGTATTGCTATGTTTGATCTAATTGCAAGTTCATGTAAAGAACAGTCTCGCGTAAACAAAGCACAAAACAACGATTCATCACGCAAATAAAAAAGATCTTGATTCCTAATGCTTATCAACTAGGCACTTCAATGAATGGTAAAAACTTATTTTGATACAGTACATTTCATTGCCAGCATACATGTAAAAATATACAATACATAACCTAAAATAGGAAAGATAAAACAGCCATTCCACAATCCTTATGGTCATTTCTAGTTACAATCATGCGCAATGATTTTCATAATTTCACATTTCATGCTTCTTATATATATAGGCCTATAGCTAGAAACACAGAAAATTATATTGGGTCCAATACTCTAAACATTCACCCCAACACAATTACACTCTGTTCTTCTAATGGATAAGACCTATAGTCAGGTTAAACCTCACTCACTCTGGGTCCAAGATAAATATATAGCAGTATTTGTTGTTCTATGGATAAGATAAGAATACGCTTTGAGAATATCAGAAGATAAACTGGAGTGGAGGGGGTGGAAAGCCGGGTGCACATTAGTGCGGTTTTGCGTCTATGACGCACTGTTCCAAATGTGGACGCTTTGGCCTAAATAGAGTAAAATTTTGCATCTATGGGGATGCAAAAAATAGCCACTTAAAAACTACACAAGAGTAGTTTGCTCTGACACATGGTCACAATATTGTATCATTTTCACTCTCAAACAAAATTTATTCTGTATCAAAATCATGTAGCAAATCGGTGATGAATAAATATAGGTTTTTAAAATTTGACTGTATTTTACGTCTTTTGTTAGTTCACTCAACCCTTCAGTTTACCCTCTCTCACGTCCCAAAGGGTATTCAAGATAGCTCCAGTTCTTTTGGAGTTAAGGGTCATCAGGGGGTAATTACTTTTCAATATGCCCAGTCTAGGGTTTGGATGTTATGGATGTTTGGCCAGTCATGTAAAACAGTGTCAAACCGTTCACCTTGACACGCATAAAATGGTGAACAGCGCACTTTTGCAACCTCAGGAAACAAATTTGCGTCGCAAGTAAAGTAGAACGCACGATTTTCCAAAACCTAGTGATGTAAAACCTGGTGGAAAGAAAAGGTTAGGATAAGAGCAAGTGATAGAAAGATTTCCACATTCGCAAAATGCTGTTTTTGTCCCGTTTTTTTTTAAGAATAAACTGGAACCCCCAAACACAATACGAGTCCCCGTTGCCCCACTTTTACTCAGGGGAGGACGTCCTCGGATCCCTAGAATTCAAATATGTACACCGATCGTCATTGGTAAAAACACATAAAAGCAAAATCTTGGACCCAAAAATTCTGAATTTTTTATATGTTGTAAGGAATATTTTCTATTCCAATTCCAGTATTTGAGAGCGAAGAATCAACTCCACTGACCACTGCAATGCATGATTAAACAACGGCAGTTCTAAAACCACAAGTGTCGTCTGGTTGTGCGGTCACTTGCTTTATGATGAAGTTTGGGCAAATGATGATTTGAAAGAGAACAAAACAAATGCACTGAACAAAGAGAAGTGTTACAAAGTCACATGGGGTCACAAAGGGCACATGAGGTCACCAGGTCACCCCCACCCCGGGCCCCCCCACCCCCGACGCACCCTTCCCCCGATGCAACCTTCCCCGATGCCACCCTCCCCCTCCATGACACCCCACCCCCTCCCTGTCGCATCCACCTACCCTACCCCGCCACACCGATTTGTGAATGGGCCAAAGGTGACATGCGGGTCACCAAGGTCACATGGGGTCACAACGTCACCAAGGTCACAGTCACAAAGGTCACATAAGGTCACATGCGGTCACAAGGTCACATGAGGTAATCAAGATAAATGAGGTCACCAAGGTCAACGAAGTCACAAAGGTCACATCAAGGGGTCACAGAGGCACATGTCCCTGCCGACGCACCCACCCCCTTCCCAACGCATCCTACCCCAACGCACCACCACCCGACTCCACCAGGACGGCACCAACCACAGACCCCCTCGCGACGCACTCCACCCCACCCCCGCCCTGACGCACACATTCCTGACCCTCCCCAAACACCCCACCCTGCCTCCTCCCCAAAACCAACCCGGCATCCTCCCCAAAACCCCCCCCCCACCCTGACTCCCCTCCCAAACACCCCCACCAACTGCCCCCTCCCTGCCCCCTCCATATTATTCACACACAGATGTATAGTAGTTTTTCATGTTGTAGCAAAGGAATTGTGCCATATCCGGGTGTACCATTTTAAGAGATTCAGATTGTATGAATATTTATTAGCTATTTGCATACCTAAGCCGCATGTATCAGGAACGTTCAAAAAGCGCCAAAGAATTAGATGCGCACCATAATGGGTTTCGTGCAGTGCAGGAATTGCATATCCGAGGTACCGTTTCAAAAATATAGCGGATACGCTGATTTTGCATATTAATTAGCTATTTGCATATGTAAATTTGTTCTGAAAATATGCCCAAATCTCTAATCAGGTCAAGAACTCGTTAACCCGCTTCCTTCCACAAAGTTACATCACTATACGCCTTACGGAACTCCAGATTAACTTGCACACAATACATTGCGGGGAAGGAAGGAGAAAGGGTTATCTTTTGATGGCCAATATAAGCTAATAATAGTTCTGAATACTGCAAATAAGCAGACAGCCAAAACAGCTTACACATAATATTCTGCCACCTCACTCTATCACCTACCAAAGTTGTGAAGTAAATCGAGACGATTAGCGTTTAGCCAGCAGAGCAGTTCAAAAAAGGTGAACCAAAATTGTCTGAAAAAATATGCAAAAAGCTAATTAAATTCATGAAATATGCAAATAATGCAGCCAAAAGTGACACGTAATATTGCGGCATCTCACTCTATCATTTATCAAGTTTGAAGTAAATTCGGAGATAGCATTTAGGCCTGCACAGCATTTTGATTTTTAAAAAGGTTTAACCAGGCAGAGCATTTTTAAAAAGGTAACCGAAGCATCCGGAACGGACAAACAGAAATTTGTAGGACAAGGAGATTGGCCGGCAGCTAGGGAACACGGATCGCACGATCTCTCTGTCCCAAACCACTGGTAGTTTGATTTTTTCTTACTTGAACCACAGTTTACTGTCAAACTACCTGACATTAATGCGCCATGGGACCATAAATACTGTATTTGCTATGAATTTATGATTATTGATGGAGACCAGACAACTTAGAAACCGAGACATGTTAATGAACAGTTCGTCATCGGACCGTCAACCCATGGGAGACCCAGCGAAAAAACACGCCGAAAAAACCGACTGACGTGAACCCATTATTAAACGGTTGCAGGATGCTGTTGGGACGACAACAAATCCTTCCAGCAATCTGTGTTGAAGTCTTTGGCTGCCAATTATGAGGGCCAAAAGGGAGGAATGAAAAATGACTTGGAAACCTTAAAAGGGAGATTACGCAATCGGTTGAATTTCAAGCAGAGGAGGAAATTAAAGAGCTTCAGTCATCAATCCTTGAACTGAAAATTTTAATTCGGCTTGGAAAAACAAATGTGGTAGATTTCAATCTGAAAAAACTTGTTGATCAGGACAAACATCAGAATGTCAGAGGATACGTAGATCGAGTGGAAAGAGCCTACACGACGAAATAACATGTAATAATCAATTACCCCTGAGAGACTGAGGCTGAATCTGTGGTAGAAGAAGTTAGACAAGTCTTTTTCTAAATTTGAATTTGCCTTCGGAGGTGAAATTGAAAGGGCCCACGCGTGATGGTAAACAACATGGCGTGATGAGCGTGCCCGGCCGAGACATATCTTAGGAGCGATCCGTACAGGGACAGGTGAATCTTCTAAAAAAACTGCAGTGAAAAACCCTCGATGATGAGAATTTGACCGATTGTAGATGACCGAACTAATAGTCAGGGGGACTGTGGGAATCCCGGGATTCATGATTAAAGCATCACACCTATTTATATACCTTAAGTAGGTTCCAGAGAACAAGAAAAGTTTTGATGGAGAATTCCCAATGGTGGCAGATGGCGGCTATCTTTGGTTTTTTCAAAATGGCTGCCATTTTCCGATTTTATCAATCATAGACTCGAGGTTTGAATTGCGTGCTAGGAAGCTAGTTTTTTGGTGCCAAACTTCATGTTAAACACCTAAACCTCTCTGGAAAGGATAAAGCTAGTTTAGAAGAGGAACTTTAATCGTGCAAGGGCCATTTTTGTTTTTTCAAATTTGCCGCCAATTACTCATGTGTATTGTCAGTTTCACAGTATTTTAGTGGTGAGTTTCATACAATTTATGATGACACAGTCTCCATTTAACTAGTCAAGAGTATTAAAGAAATGTTTTTTCCGATTTGGTAAGAGTAAACAGTGATTCTTTCATCCATCTTGTATTTGTATTTCAAAAGGCGCCATTATGACTTGATACACCTTCTTACCAAGATTTTTTTTTGCCACTTCCATGCTTATGATTTTGATACTCAGTGGGTATAGCTAAGGTCCTCTTCTTTCCATGATACCAAAATAAAGTAAGAACGAACCTAGTATGGCATCACAATATGTGAGTCAGCAAAATTGTCATATTCCACAAAAATAGGCGAAAAATCCAATTTTGCACTAAAAGGTAGGATATTGGAAATTCAACGGTTTTGCAGCTTAAAGGTTGCAATGACTGAGTTTAAATGAACATAAGTTGTAGAGCTATACTAATAAGATATTGTACCCATAAACGGGTACCATTAAAATATCATTAGGTGGCAACCACCCCCCCCCCCACAACACACACCACACACCACATACTCATTGACTTTGACGGCAAACATGACCCCGGTGAAGGTCTGCGACCTTTACAAAAAAAAAACCCAAAAAATTCCAAAAAGAATGAGAAAATTGGAAGCATTTGCGAAAGCTTTTGGCGTTTTAAAGCAAGAGGAGGAAAGTTTACGGCGGGGCCACCCCCTTGGGTAAGATGAGGTAAAATGATAACAAAAACACGGTCACAATATACAATAACAACCCATAATCATACCACTGTAGAACTGTAGAGCAGTCTATTTTGTAGGAGTAACTTTTTAAGGCTTCATGTTAGGTAGTCCATGCGTGTGTATTAGAGCTGGATGTGGCAGACTCTATTTGGTATGAGTCCTTACCACTGCACTATGTAGTTGTTTAATTGGTATGATTCCCACAAATGATTTTCCAAGACATGCTAACTATTATAATTCACGAGTTCTATATAAAAAGACAGATAATCAGAATGTGCCCACCAAAACAGCAAATTTACCAGATTTTAAACTTCTTTAAAAAGGCACTTTGGAGTGTTTAATGGTATGAGCCCCACAAATACGGATTTATCATGAGCAAGATCACCATCAATCCACTTCGTGTTATTCTTGTTTACCACAATCATGGGCAATGGTAAAGGTTCAAATCACGGTGTCGCACTCATCGCCAGGATGGGGCATGGTTCAGGTACACAATTTTCTTGAATTCATCAGATTCGAAGGAACATCAAGTAGGTTCGTACAGGTCCGGCCATTATACATCTGCGACTATTGTGGGATTTACACAATCACTTCGCACCCAAATGAACTATTGTATCTGGAGGTAGGAGGCAAAGTCATCACTGACTTGATTTTCATCCACTAAAAGTCCATCTGTAGTAATTTGGTAGCCGAACCTGGGGTTGAATGCCATTGCTACCTAAGCATCGAAAATAGTGGTATCGAATGTAGCAGACTAGTAAAAGTGGCTCTGGTAGGAGGCAGACCATACGATTTTGCATGTTGCTGCCTGTTTTTACTTGCCGCGGACCAAACAAAATCCTCATCAAGAAATCTAGAAGGTCTCGTCAGCTTCCAAAACGGATACACTGCTACATTGGTTAATCCGTATGAGGTAAATACAACGGACAGACAAACTGCTTTGTGATGGCAGGCTAATAGGTTTGCTTCAGATGAGGTTTTGTGCCACTCCGAGCGGTTGAAAGGGCATATACCTTGTCATTATCGAGCCAAATTCTTTCAAGTCCTTCCGAAACGTCAGATTTCACTTGCCACAAATCTCCCAGGTGGAACATATGCCGTGGATGATAGTGGCAGGAAGAAAAGGGGAAGAAATTGCAACCTGTCTGAGCATCCAGAGCAGTTGTAAATAGGGGCATGTGGTTTCTTGTATACACATGCGACAAAACATGTATCTATACAGAGTTTGGGTAGCGCAGAATGGCCGGTAGTAGAAAGGACGTCTGTGTTTGGTTAATAAATTCTTACAGATGTGGCATCGAATTTTTGATGTAGCATTAGCTATGGAGAATGAGCTTTGTGTGGTGGCTTCTGGGATGCTAGTGAGACCTAATTCAATTTTTTGATGGGGGATTTAATACAAGGCAGTTGCAAGGAAAATAGAGGGTAGGGCGGTTTGTCTCCGACTAGGAGCTGCAATTTACTCAGCTATCATGCGAGCCCACTACCACCCAATGTGTTGGTACAATGAGAGTGTACCAAATCGAGTACCCCAGCCAATTACTACGGGTAGGATTTGGTGAACAGCACATTCAAGCCAGTAATGACATCTTTGCCTCCTTCTTCCAGATTGCGAATTCATTTGGTGAAGTGAGATTGTGCCAAGCTTTGAATGTGCCAAAAATTGTGCAAATGTGAAGAAAGAAGTGAATATTTTGTATAGAACTTTATGGATGCGTTAATCAGCGCTGATGATTATGCAAGAATGCAGGATGAGGGACCTAATCAATGCCCACACTGTTTAAACGGAGTTGGGACTAACAAGTGCAAAAATGTAAACAAAAATCATTTTATACCTGCTATGAGACCCAGCTGCCAGTTAAAAACGATTGTTTTAGTTATTTTAACAGTGCATCATAAAGTTTGCTTGCTTTTGACGACAGTGATAGAAGAACTTTAACACTGTGATAAAACATAGAATCACACAAAGGGGAATGTGGGACTCATACCAAATTAAAACAACCCCGCAGGTGCACTTTTAACGAGGTGTTTTTGTAATTATGTGTCGCTGTATGTTTTACGGTACATTCTACCTGATGAGAGGTAATTCTCATACTGATATGATATAGGCTCTGCAAATGCGATTTTATACTGCGCTTGCTCTTGATAAATCAACCCATCGTTGGACTCATAACAAAATAACAATTCAATAACACTGAGGCACTTTTTAAAGGACCATACCAAATAGACTACTCCAAATCCAGCTAAAATACAACAATCATGGACTACCTATATGCAGTTGTGAGGACTCAGACTGACGGTACAGTTCTACGTGGTGTAATCATGGGTTTATGTACATAGGAATGTTTTTGTTATCTCTTAACAAATTAATCAGTTTTAGTAATGTTGTAAGTAGAATTCATCTCCACTCGGCCTATTCCACTACAGGGTAGGATGATGAACAAGGATACTATAGGGCCATTGATCTTCTCGGGGGTCAGTGTCAAAAGCATTAAATCGTGAGCGATGATTGAAACCACTGGCGTTTTTTAACTCTGAGCAGGAGATAAGGAGATAGTCATCTGGACTCACATTCCACCTACAACGTTGAAGAACAGCCTCGGTGACTCTCAGGCCAACATGAGTTTCGCGCTGTATTCCATTGTGTCTGTGGGGAGCGCGACAATTTTTACACCGATTTTGTTTGTAAAAGGAGATATAACCCGGGCTCCATAGACGGACAATGATAATGGTTTGAAGAGTCAACTAAGATCAATGTTCGTGCCCCTATTCTTTACCGTGTGGGTGGCTATGCATCTGGCGGGCTATAAAAAACTTCACACCGGCACGTAGTGTTACGAGTTAACATAACGCCTGGACCGTGGATATCATGACTCGTGGAAGCCAAAGCACCGTACGTAGCATTCAGGTCTAGCATAAAATGCCCTATGAATAACAAAAAATGACTTTAGAGAGGTCATAAATGGCAGCCATTCATTTGAAACACAAATATTCTAAAAGATGGATTGGAAAGAGAATTAGTATTTACTTCTCATCAAATTCAAAACATCTTTAAATGGTGACTGTGCCACTGAAATTAAATTGGTATTGAAATTCACCACTGAAATTATGCGAAACTGTACAATAACCATGAGTAATTGGCAGCCATTTTGAAAACAAAAATGGCTTGCCAGTCTTAATGTTCCTTATCTAATCTAGCTTTATCCTTTCCAGACTTGTGGGTGTTAAACATTCAAGTTTCGGCACCAAAACTTAGCTCTCTAGCACATTCACAACTCGATTATGATTGAAAATATACCAAAATGGCGGCAATTGTTGAAAAATCAAGATGGCGGCCATCTGCCACCCCCTGGGGAATTCTCCATCAAAACTTTTGTCTTGTTTCTCTGGACCCTACTTAAGGTGTCTAAATAGGTGTGATGCTTTAATCATTGAAATCACCAAGGGGATTCATATCAAACCACAGTCCCCTCTTAACTATAAGTGGATTTAGCTGAAAAGATGCGCTGGAAAGAAGAAGGTAGTGAAGTTAGTTAGAGGGAACAAGGACTACGTGGTTGTAGGTGGTATGGGGCGAGAACGTTGAAGGCAAGTAGCACCATTTTATAGCAAGGGAGGCTGTACTTTTCCTCAAGAAGCCATTAAATAGTTGTATTCGCTGTTAAAAATTGAATCAAGATGTAATCATAGCCAGAACTTAGAAATTGGAGCTGGTCGCGAACTGCGCAGGTAGTAAGTAAACTCCTTTTTTCTATAAGCCGTAAGTTACGGTTAATGCGCAACACGTGTGAATTGATTAGCCTTGATTGCTCTTATTATCAGTTGATTTTGTTATTCAATGGTTGTCCTTGCGGCGATCAATAGAGTGCCCCAACAGAAGTGTAAAAAAAATAATAGTTATGCAAAATGTCCTACCTATGAACGTAAAATTACAAATTATTAAGAGGAAAAAACTACACATTGATTGAGAATTGATTGGTTTTGTCATTGACAACAAAATGAATGTTAAAGTTCAAATGTATATTATTTGAAGAAAAAAAAATGGTTGATTTTCTTAGAATTATGATTAAGTGGACTTTTTGATTTGGACTCCTTTGGAAATCAGTTCATTAATGAATTATGTTACAAATCTGATATTGTTATTTTCGACATCCTCCATCAATCTGATCCTGTTTGAAAAAGATAATTTGGATCTAAATACAAAACTATAAAAAGAACATTCTAAAAATTCAAGAACAAATTGTGCGACGTTGATTGGGATTCAATTGGTTGGTGTCAAATGATGATGATTAAATCTTAGCTGTGTTTTATTGAAATTTAATGAAGCGTATGATGAATGTTTTCCCAAGAAACTTGAAAAGATGTACCATTCAAAAACAAGCAAAGTCTCCGTGGATTACGTCTTCTTTGCTCCCAGAAATCACTCTTTCAAATCCAACGATAGATAGAAAACACAGGGAGTCGGTAATTACCATTGTTGCAGGAAGGGCTGGATAGACAGTGACCAAGTTATTGACAACACACTGGTGATACGACACAAAGCATTTTCCAGTCGGAAATGGGGTGACTTAAACCGCTGCCAACACAACATAGGGAACCAGCAATGCGATTGGCCAATTCAAGAATCCTAAGCCAGAGCTGGCTTATCCCCCTCTACCCATACGGGGTAAGGCTTACCCAAGGCAAAGTTATGCATAGCCGAAGGAGGGATGATCCTAGCCCTTGGACAAGCCAAACCAACGCCAGCAACCTGTGGTCCACCTCCGTGCACCCACCCTGAGGGCCCCAACCCAGAACCCACTTGGGTGGGAGGGGGGGGATTTTCGGAACCCAAACCGCAACTGTATTCCTCAAGCCCGGATGCTGACCAAAAGGGGAGGCAAACAACTTACCCAACAACAGACAACAAATTAGCGCGGAAAACCCCAAGTTTTAAGTTTTTAACTAGCCACTCGCTATTGGTGGCCTGTCACAGGCCGCAACCGAGGTAACACCAGTCCCAATTGACCAATGATCCTTTGGGCACGTACATGGGCATTACATGGATGTGGACTTACACCCTCAGACAGGAGCCCAATGAAAGTTGGTTGCGGGATAGGGTTGCAAAGGGGGTGGAAAGTTTCCGGAATTTTGGCGAAACTTTCCCAGAAACTTTCCGGGAAATTTGAAGGGCCCAGGAATATTGGGATTTTCAGGAATTTCAATTTGGCATTTATAAGTTTAAAATTTTAAAAAACATTTCTCCCCAGGAAAAAAAATAAAAACATGTTGTAGGCTTCCCTTTCAATTATGTACTGTTTTGTGATAAATAAGGAATATGGCACATACTGCTACAGGCCAAGTAGTAAAGGTATTGAGTCAGGGCACTCGATAAACAAATCTAGCCAAATTGTCGGGTCAACTGAGCATTCCCAAGTTCACTACTTGAAAAAGGTTTGATAATACAGGTCTTGTTCTGTTGGACTATAATTAACATATTTTAAATAATTGTGGTGTTAGGGACCTTTGAATTGATTTTCTGAGGGGGGCGAATTTTGGGCCCTTCTCCATAGACACTGTACAAATGGTCAGTTCATTTGGGGGGGGCCTGGCAGGTTGGTTCGGCTTCTGAGCAGGGGGCTGTGCCCCCCTCCATGGCGAATTTCCACTGAAATGTTCATGCTTGTTCAGGAAGCAGTCAAAACCAATTTAAGTAAGTACTTTTGAAGATAAAGTTCTCACTAAAATCTAGGTTAAACTCAAAGGTGGGTGCATATGGCTATGGTAACAGGATACAAGCTAACAAAGGACCAGTGAGTGATAGAATTAGAAAACAATTGACCCAAACATGTATGCATTTTGTAAAAGAGTTGATGGTATTCTGTTTAAAACATGCTTGTTTTTGCTGGAGTTCTGCTGTGAGCAGTTTCATGGTTGTGCCTTGTAGCGTAATATCCTAATCTGAACAAACGACCTAAATATAGTTTTGTTCAATTCCAAAGGTGGTTTGAATTCCTCGAAAGTTTCCTAAATTCCCCATAAATTCCTCGTGTAATTCCCAAACTTTCAATGGACATTTTCCGCTCTGAAAATTCCTGGGAATTTTGCAACCCTATTGGGGACCACCCCTGTGTGACTCTCAGGGACCAAAAAGTTGCTTCAATTATACTTGGCAAATTGCGCTGCCTTATTAAAGAGTAGCGTAGGAAAAATTTGTTTGTCTAAGATCTATCAAGAAACCCACCGAGAAATATGAACAAATATAATTATATTAAAACACAGCTTAACACAATATGGAAAGTTGCTAACAAACTATTTTCAGTTGCTTTTGGACCGGAGATATAATCTCACAAGTATTTTGGAAAAAAACTGTCGAGGTCGCGCATAAAAACTAAAAATGGTAAAAAATGCAAACATTTTATTGTCAACAAATAAGTACACAATTCACGCCTAATTGTTTTTGACCTTTTACCATTAAAACTGGCAAAGAGTGTTTTTGCAATGAAAAAAACATGATAACCAATGTTTTTATTTGCCTGACGCAAAACTTGCGAAACATGTATTACAGGATTTCCTGGAGAAGTTTTTTTAATTGATTTGTCATTTCATTGTATTTACCATGATTCGATCAAATAATCAAAAAATGACAGTTACCAATGGAAGGATACCAAAGCACAGACTCTATGACAAATCAGAGCAAAGTCAAACAAGTACCACCACTAATTACTTAAAAAAAGGGATTAGGCAGCGCTATGCGAGAGAACGAAAATGTGGACAATAACTTTGTTTTAACTTATAAATCAGGGATAAGTGTGTACAAGTACATATAACTGTTTCATGTAAAACAAACCACCAAATAGTGGAAAAAATGAAGTATTTGAGGAAATTTGTCATACACGTCCCCCCGCAAAAGACTACAAGCATGACAGTCTCAAAATTCTACAATAAACAGCTGGTTGTGGTTTACACTAGCACAGAATAAACAAAGATCAGTAATTTTTGTGATTGAGGTCAAACTGTATTGATCATGGTGCACAATATCATGCTTGAAAATCTGGGAGATTCACCAAGAGAGGCTTTTTTTTTATCTTAGAGTCGGAATTTTGATACCCACATATAGAAATTAAAGAACTCAGATAAAACTACCGAATTGTACGTCTTAATACAACGGATTTCCAGTCACAGTGCAGGTTATGTTTGAATCTCCATGCCAGTACAAAATTCAAAAATATGAGTTTTGATTATTTTTTTTATTTTCGGATTATCAAATCGCTGCTATCCCTTTATTTACGTGCAAGGACAAGGCCAACTAAACAGACAACATTAAGTGTATAAACGAGACAACATGTGAGACCTGACATGTTGGGGCTATGGCCATGGCCTATATATATGGCAACCATGCATGACAAGTATAGTAACTATGCAGGAAGATAGACAATGAAATGGAAAAAAACTAAAGAGATCAATATGTAGACTAGCAGGCCCGAACACCACCAATTCCCGAGTCAAAGCGAGATAATACTGATTCATCAGAAAAAAACAAGCATTTTGGAAAACCATGAATAAACATCACCATGACGAAACCTCTGATGGCAATATTTACCATCACATGTGAAAGGCCACAAAGATAATCGCATTCGAACGCGCCGAATTCTCAACAGATACAGACAACTGACCATACTAAGTAACAATATCTTAAAGTAAAGTGATAATAATAGATATATAATAGCACCTTAAGCATTTAATGGAAACAGAGTTGCAAATAGGGGGCATCAATATCATTCCACAAGTTAGTATAGTATTGAGCGCTGCAAACGCATCTATAGGCATGCTACACCGGGTAATAATTTTAAACATAACATAGCACCAACACTGGCTCCCTAATACTAGTATGCCTAGTCAGTACTGGCCATAACACAAGAAAGCTTGACACTGGCAAGTGTGATTCCTGATAATAGCTAAAAGTAACATGATATGACAATGCCCCCACGGCCTTGATTGACTTCCATCAAGTCTGACATTTCCTGTGTCCTTTTGGACCATAACCCTTTATACATGGGGAACAATAACACATGTATCAATTACCTTGAACCAAAACAAAACAGATTTTTTTTTTTATAGTCTTAACCAATGAACTGGACTTAGATGTCGTCCAGTGCCAAAGAGTATTATGCACAAAACCAGCTCATTTTTTGACGCCTGAACACTAATTGTTAATAGTTCAGGCAATGATGAGTTAATTAAAAGGTGTAATGGCAAGTTTAGGAACGTGACAGGGTAAACATCCCTATTTGTACTGTTCCGAAATTTTTAACTTAACGTTAAAATAATAATAATTAATAATCCTTGGGTTCTATAAGGCGCAAAATCGTCCGAAGAACTCGGAGTGCACAGTAATCAAACATGAAAAACGCTCTTGCTCACCGTAGTGTAACTCTACGTTGCCTGATCACTTTCTTAACTACTACAACCTCCTATTTGTTACTTACTTCTCGGCGGGGGCCTGGTTATCTATCCTGCAACATTAACCAACTGCCATCAAAAGTCATCTTGGGCGAGACTAAGATCAAAGAAAGGCCTTTTAAAACAATTTTAAAACCTGTGATGATTTGTTCGATGTCAAAATTGCATCGCATTACACACCAAGACCCACCACTACACGTCCAAAATTAATGTAGTAAGTGGATCATTTTCACAAGAGAAAACCATTTAATGAAATCTGCTGTAATGACATCATAGAGCTCACTCTACTTTACTCTATGAAGACATATGACTTCAATGCAACGTCCGATCATAGTGCTTCTCTAGCCGAGGTCCTGAGGACCTCGGCAAAAACACATGGAAAATACTAACCTCGATTCTTAGATCTTCTAATTAATTTACCAACACACCCCCTCAAAACCTTTCCTGCCATGTATAAAATTGATATCTAAAATTTACTGTACTGGGTAAAGCAAAAAGACCACTCAGACTTTCCAGATAATTGCCCTTAAATACTCTCTTTACGTTTTAAGCTGTTCATTTCAAATATTTCTTCCATTTTGTCCCCAACAACGGCGGTGATTTTTGACGACCGGAAATTTCACACCGTTGCATACAGCGGCACCATTTTAAGTTCAAAGGTTTTCCACAGAAAGGATCTATTTATTAAAAATCACTCTGTCTCAGTTCGCAGAATTTTTTTGTGCAAACTGAGCAGCTAACTGGATCCTAAAAGGATCCACAAGGCCGTCTTAATTTGTTTTGGGGAAATCGTCCAGTTTTAAGGATTTTAGAGCTGTTTTCGTCGACAATTTTCTCTAATTTTTTGAGGAAGTTGGTGGGTTTTTGAAGATTGTTCACAGGTAAATTAGTGCAACGCTTTCAAAACTTATTTCTTTTCTTTTGTGTTCGTTTGTTTTTATTTGACAAGAAAGTGCAAATTATTTTATCGCCGCAATGATTCGCAATGCTGTTAAATAGGCTTGGAATGATCATGTCAATCATTTTTAACCGACTTTTCCGGCGCGCGAATTCAGCCAGTTTATATATGTTTGCTTGTTGCCAGTTATGGCGCCATAAGACAGTCTTATATCTAGGTTTACTTGTAAATATGGATATTTTTTACAAAAAAAAACGTATGGTGTGCTATGACTCCTATGACGTGTGTTTATTGTGTCAGCACAAGTTTCTATCACAATGTCTGTTTTTTTTGTTTTCCTGGATAACTGGGGGGGGTGGGGGGGGGGGGGGGGGGGGGGGGGGGGGGGGGGGGGGGGGGGGGGGGTGTGGGGGGGGGGGGGGGGGGGGGTGGGGGGGTGGGGGGGGGGATGGTGAGGGGGGGTAGTGATGGGGGGTGGGTGGGGGGGGGGGGGGGGGGTGGGGTTTGTTTCTTTTTTTTTTTTCGTTTTCCTTTTGTTTGTTTTATTTTTACTGTTTTTTTTTTTTGTTTGGTTTTTCTTCTTCTTTTTTGTTGTTTATTTTTTTTTTCTCCTTGTTTTGTTTGTTTTGTTTTTGTTATTTTTTGGTGCTGTTGTGTGTTGTTTTATTTTTTTTTTTGTTTTCGTCTTTCTTTTTTTTTTGTTTGTTTTTGTTTTTTCTTTTTGTTTTTTGTGATTCCTTCTTTTTTTTGTTTTTGTGTTTTTTTATTTTTCTTTTCTTTTTTTTTTGCTTTTTTTTTCGGGTTTTTGTTGTTTGTTTTTTTGGGTACGTTTGGTTTGCCTTTGGTGCCCCCCCCCCTTTCCTCGTGTCTGTCCTTCTCCCTATGCTCCTTTTCCCTTCTTTTTTCTTTTTTTTCGTTTTTCCTTCTTTTTTCTTTACTTCCCGCCTTTGCCCGTTCCCCATCATTTTTTTGACCTCAATTATTGATAGGTAGCCTGGTGTATTGGTCACATTGTCCCACATCCACTCTTGCGTCATGAACATATTTGAAATAATTTTAAAAAATGGTTTGTAAAATTAGAAAATTAGATAACTCTTCACAGGAACCAGATATTTGAATGAGATTTTCACCATGGATTTGTCTCGCTCCAGCTTTCATTGATATATAATTTGATATGGTAATGGTTAATGTTTCATTTTTTTGGGTATTATAATCTCTTCTAATAAATCAAATTTCGGGTAGTTTGTAATAATGGAGAAACTCTAAAAAATTTCCAAACAAAATGTTGCAATGAGTTAACATATTTTTCGCCCGTATTGGTCCTAATCTTGCTATAGTATTAAACACACTGGAATTTAAGCCTTTTCCAGATTATATGAAATAATTCTCACTAGTACAGGAACCTTTCGTCGTTTCTTTGACATTGGTGGTCCGCACTACTTAAAGGCCAAGAATGCCATGGGCCAGCCGAGCATCAAGCACTGTATAATAAGTGTATCTTGCCAGACCGTGCTGCGTCGGAAGTCAATTAAACTAAGAGAAATAACCCTAAGGGGCCTGCAAGTATGTATCATGCACCTACTTGTACTTGTTATTTAATCTCCTGCAATTCCTGTTTCTTTCTTTCTTTTCTTCGATGAAATAAAATATAATTCTGTATTTTGGGAGATACTCTTGTCGGGATTCGTGCTACACGATTTGACTTATGTAAATGCGTTATACTAGAAATGAGGGTGATTCGTAAATGTAAAATGCAAAAGAATGATAATGACTCGTCTGACGTCCCCGAAATTTCAGTATGACTCCGTTGTACTATAATTCTCCTATATATTATCAAAATACCTTTAACACAGTACGCGCGCGCATCAGAAGGGGCGGAGCTTAGCAGTAGATCGCACGATCATAAACACTTACGCGCATCACGCTTACAGTACGCTTATCTTGTAAAGGGTACTTTGACAAGAGATGAGGTCACTTCATGACTTTGTTCTACTATGAATGTACCTCCTGTTCGAAATAGCCATATCCCTCTACATGTTTTTGACCAACACGAAATGAAATTATCAAGATCATTGGCAAACTTGGTAGCAAGAAAAGCCCGTGTTTAGATAATACATCTGAATATCCTATTTCAAGCCTGTTATGTGTACATATTTCAATCACACCTCTTGGTTTATTTTCGGGCCTTAAAATACTGTCTGCATTCCTCTGCTCGTCGCCATTGTATGTGTTTGTTTGTGCTGATTAATTGAAAGACTCCACTAAATATTTCACCTTATACCCACAATAGACTATTTGCGCAACCCCTGAATGCCATCCTTCGGTGCCCATTTCCATCCGGGAACTTGTACCAGAGTCCTGTTTACAAAAACATTTCTTGCTTCGTTCGCGTTCGCCGAACGTTGCCTAAAATTCAATACAAAGACCTTTCTCACGTGAAGTTAATCTTACAAAATGTCTAGAATATCTATGGAACAAAAATCAATCGAGGCACTGGTTGGTTTGAAATTCACGGACAAACGTGCTATTTTCGATCGTAAAACGGTGCCCTACTTGTCACCTGACGGACGATTTACACAACATATGCAACGTCACAGATAGGGAAGTTTTCTGGTTTTTCTTACGCTCCTAACCGTATATTTTTAGCCGACTTGAGGCTGGTAACAGTTCCCCGTAAGGGAAATGGGCACCGCATGAGATCCTTTCGGGATTGCGTCAAATAGTCTATTGACCGCTAAATAAAGAGTTTGAATTGGCATTGAGATCAAACTCATACAAACATTTAAAAGGAATACTCTTGTACTATGTAAGAATTTTTTAATTTATTATTCGATCTATTTCAATAATAAGTGCAATTTCTTTGCTAGAGCGAAATATTTTTTAATAGTATATCGATGAACAAGGTGTGTACGGCGGCCCGGTTTGCATCGAGAGTCATGTCATGCGTGTAGCACAAAAATGGCAAACACAATAGGGATGGGTGGAGCGGATTTCAAGTTTTTTTGAGTCACAGAGACGTTTCACACACTCGATATGTCCAAATCTTGGCTTCAAGGAACTGTAATGAAGTTAAAGCTGTTAAAAAATAATCGTTAATGCTTCTGTAGGTCTGGTGCAACTCTCCTCGGCATGACTGTTTAGGCGTTGTCCATTGGGGGTTCTTTGTTAGACCTTTGAAATTTGACACTGGTGAATGATATTTTTCCAATTTACTCCATTTTTATGTGGTGCAACTTTGAAATCACAATTTGTAGAGCTTTGGCAATCTTCAAAATAATTTTATAGAAGTTTGTTTTCCCTTCTGAAGGCTAGCGAAGTAGCACAAGACAAGTTTAGACTTTTCACTCAGTCTCTACAATATATTCAAAAGATTAATTGTGTATTTTTAAAAACGAGCTCGTGCAGGCATATCCACGTAAACTTGCTCAAGCAGCCTATATGTAGTACTGATGATCATGACTAGATAGTCTTACTTTTTTGCTGCTGTTATCATAGACTATCTAGTCATGAAAAACGATTTGTGTTTATTGGGAAAGTCCATTAGCAAGATGAGACCGCTTCTGCTCTAACTTTACAGCTGGCATAGTGAACTTAAAATATTCATTAATTTGCAAGAAACGTCATAACCTTGTATAGGCATATCTTGAAGTTCTTCTGCATCATGTGATAACCAATTTTTCCCATATTTTAAAAATTCACATTACAATTTTCAGGTGAAACTTACCCCTGTTGTGTCTACATTGGGTGTGTCGGGACAGTTCGGCGGACCATTTCCAATTCGGCCCACGTCCAATTCGTCGGGCCCATTTCCAATTCGGCCCAGGCGCTTTCCCGATTCGGTCGCCCACCAGTCCCGGCCCATCCCAATTCGGCCCAGCCAATTCGTCGGCCCACTACCAACTCGGCCCAGCCAATTCAGCCCAGTAACATACTGCACCACATGAGGACTTATAATTTGTTCACATTGCTTCCCAACCTTCATGGTTGTTTCATACCTAACTATCCGATTGCTTGACGCTCGCGTCGTTCCCGGCCGCGCGATCAACCCATCGACTACCTAATTGAAGCTGGGTTTATCGCGGGCAGGATTGTCGTGGGCGTTCGGTCG
>JAMKCH010048998.1:0-11073 GCA_023653785.1 Ophioderma brevispina
TACCAAATGCCTAGCTTCCCCCAGAAGTACTGAAAAAGATATCCCAAAGAGCGTTGGGGCTAAACACATCCTTGTTAACACAACTGCGAATGTCAAACGGCTCTATAGGCTGCCGTCAAACTTGTACCGTTGCTTTTCATGTCCAGGTGGAAAGATCTGATGATGCTCAGAAGCCTTGGTGGACAGTCAATCTTCTGGAAGGGGATTGAACAGTCCATTCTTGCTAAACAGGTCAAAGGCTTTGTCAGGGTCTATGAAAGCAATGTAGAGTGGCTTCTGTAGTGGCTTCTGTTTTTGGGGCCATTAACATACCCTTTTGGTGTGATCACATGAAGATGATAGACAATATTAATGTTCATTAAAGGCTGGGAAAAGGATGAACTATGATATGTACATTAAATAGATTTGGGGTTTGTTTTCATCCCCATGACGTTGAGGGATGAAATTAGGCCCAATACTAAATTTTTGGCTTACAGATTAACAGGTTGACCATTAATCCTCAGTCTGTTTATTGTTTTTTGGTACAAAAAACTTGAATTTCTACCAAGCATATCAGACCATCATAAGCTGGGTGATGAAGTTTGAAAAAAAAAATCATGCTTGGATGGATTGTAAATCAGTATTGTATACAAATATTAAAAGCAAATACATTTATAAACAATCAGGCGTTAGAAGAGTAATACTAATATTGTATGGATATTTACTGCTATATATTTTATTTTCACAATCTTTAATTGCCCCTTGGCCACTTGGAAGAATTAGAGGATTATTATTATTGTACCGTATTATCCAGTGAATGTGTAACTGTAACCCAGGTAAAGAAAAATCAAACAATCAATTAGTCAACCTGACATTTGCTAAAATCTGATCATCAGAGATATACTGAAATCCCAAAATCCAACTCAAGTTTTATTTGTTTGTTTTATTTTCTTCTTTGCACTGGGTTACTCATTCAGTGGATGTTGTAAGATTTCCTCTTTTCTTCCATGAGGCCCAGCGGTCACATTATAAAAATACATCAAAACACATAATAATATTAACATATAATTAGAAGTGATTACCGTGTTGATGAAGGTCAGATTAGTCAGATTTGCACAACGATTAACACACTGAATGCGTCTTTCCACTGGGCCAAACAACTTGAAGTCGAAAATAAAATTAGAATGTTGCCCAACATAACTAGATTTTAAAGGAATGAATTGGAGTGTATTTTCATGGCGCATTTGCGTATAAGTTGACACACAAAATGCGTGTCCACGCGTCCATCACACTGAGCCAGAGGGTGAATTGAGTTCATCCCACAGTGTGCACCAGTTTTGGGAAAATTTCACTCCAATACGCTCATCTGATCCTGCAAAAATCATGTTCTTAAAAACATAAAAATCTGTCTTTTTACACCTAATTTTAGCCCACAATGACACATTAGTACTTTTATGATTTAGCATGATCATGAAATGTCTTGTGGTTCTTAAACTTCTTGAACGAACTGCTTTTTTTTTTATCCCTAATATTGACATGTGTTTTTGCATACAGTAGTAAGGTGTATAGGCACATTGCAATGCATTATGGGATATTGGTTTACCAAAATTTTCAATCTCCCTCCAGACACTAGTTATTGCTCAGATCAGTGTAACTAAACCTTATCTAAAAGGTTCATTTTTGATGTAATGTGTCATAATATTTTAGTGCTCCAGGAGTATAATTATTGACAAAAGTCTCAACCTGTACAAACTAAATCAAGCTTGTTTTGGTAAGGCACAAAAAAAAAATAGTGTCTCAAAGCGGAGATTGGCTTGAAAAGTAATGCTGTGTTATTTTTTTTTTTTTAATTTTAACTCTTTGTGCTCGCAATAAAATATCAATGTGAATATGCCCACCCAACTGATCCACTTTCACCTGTCGAATCCCATGGTATCGAATTCTGCCGTCATGGCAGTATCAACACAGCGTTTCCTGCCTCAGATCCACATATGGAATTCCCCCAAACAAGATTTCAAATGCAATATCTTAAGAGTTTGTTCTTATCAGTTTTTTGGAGGATATTTGTATAGTGCAGATTCAACTTTATTAACTTTAAGAATAAACTGTATCCATCGGCCTTCCGAAGCACATGTCTATACGCGACGTTGCAATAGACCTATAATCCACACACCAGTAAATAAAGTGACGCATTGAAATAACACAGTAAATATACCTGTGTTGATTGCGGATTTTGAACTGACGCGGCAAGATTTGCAAGGAATCATATATATCAATGGATTGCAAAACGATATAAAACTTAAATATGTTATGTAATGTATGGGGGGGTCTTCCATTTGGGTTTTGCGATTATATGCAACGCAAAACAGCCACTTTATTCAGTTTCCACCATAGATATAATACAGAGAGTCGTACGCCAGCGTTGAAGAATAGCGGCCACCGTAAACCGTTGTGTTTTTAAAAAAATTATAAATATTCAGTACGGTCATCCATTCGAAAAACTTGTTATGCGTACGCGCATGCGCTGTAACCTGTTGTTGGCCTGGAAAACGGTACATAGTTCTATGCAAATGCATATGAAATAGAATTAATGGTCACACGCTATGAAACTCAAGGAATATATGAATAATTTGGTAAACCACGCTATGGAAATATGTACGCGCTGCGGGAAAAAGGTACGGCTTTTGAGCTGGCGTGTGCTATCTAGTGTTAAATCGAAATCTGGGTTTCACCCGTTTCGAGCCTGCATACTTTAACGGAAGTATATTGCCATTATTTGGATGGTGGTGGAGTGTTTTCACTTCAAACGCTGGTTACCCAGTAAAGTATCGCCTCTGCACTACGTTCAACGTAAAAATAGTCAGTTCACCGCGAGCCGAAGAGTCGCAGATGTCTTGAATCATGCATTTTCACAATTCAGTTTTCAACAAAAATTCGGAGGAGCGTGAGTTAGCGGAGTTCATGACTTTTTTTTTTTGAAACAAAAAAATTTAAAAAGTTCCCGCATAACTTTTTTTCAAATTTTCGGCGAAATTAAAAACGCCGCGCGTCAGTCTTGAGACAAACATTTTTTTTGCCTAATTGGCCCAAACTTTTTACATGTTCTGTAACATTAGAATTGCCAGGAATGCTAAATAAGGACAGTTTTAAAGTGCAATTGTATTCAGTGACAAACAATATTGTGATGAATTTGATACAAGAAATACTCTTCAAAATGTGTGCAAGTTGGCTTGTTTTGTTATTATTGTTGTATAATCGGCCAATCGTAGGCCAGTGTTTTTAAATTAAAGATAGCCTAAAATACTCAATTCCAGAGTTACGTTGAATGGTAATGAGTGCACCTTGCATGGTGTATTCATGTGCTTAACCTGCCCCCAATAGATAATACCGCGCAAAGGTGACAGGAGTGATGTACTAACTGTATAAAGTATGAGTGATTCAGAAAACCCTGTAGATGTTGCACTTGATGGGTTTCGAGACAGCCCTGCTACTGGTTTTGTGTCTTTCTTTAAGCCACCTGTAACAAGGCAGTGGGCAACTGGAGGCCGGGGGTCGTAAGCCAGTAGTACGGTAACGGAACTTGTGTTGATGAATGTAAGCTGGGCCGGGCCAGCCAGCTTCAATTTCGATTAAATAGCGGATACGCGGCCCACAAGCCGGGGTAATCACAAAAAAACAGGTTTCACATTTTGTGTTGGCTCCAAAACGGTATGAGATAATCCTATCATGCATGGGCTTCCAAACAGTTAATACGGTAGATAATCCTATTATCTGCCCCTTTTATCTGAGGCAAGCCGGGGGTCCTTCTACGGTCATGAACTTGGTGGGTGTAGTTAAACAGATTGGTTAGCGGATAAACCCCAAAAGCGGGGGGGTAGGGGTAGCGGTAGGGTAGGTTGGGTAATTGGAAAAAAGGTTTTCAAACAAGTATTGCTTTAAAAAAAGCCAGCTGATCGCGAACCCAGGGACCGCCTCCTAGTACACATTTAGTATCCATATGAACACACGGGATGTGACCTTTTCCATCATTGCACAGTGGCAGCCCCATTGAATCAAAGAAAGACTTTTGAACTGACAAGTAGGCAGTCTTTAAAGTGCAAACTGTTTTATATAGCCTCCAATTTTTCTTATTAAACTTTTAAAATATTATTTCTCAATTTTATTTGAGAAAGATCGTTATGGGAAAAGTACTTTCGTTGGGTTTATTATATTAAAAGAAGGGGCTCACTGTTAGCTTGCTCATGAAGGGAAGTGGGGAATTCCCAAGATGTAAACTGTTTGCTTTAAGATCAAAAACATGTGCATGATCCGAGGGATTCCCATTAAGCTATATATGGAAAGTGATGCGATTCAGATGAGGTGGTAATTTTGTGAAATTGATTTGACAGTGCTAGGTTATGTGTATGCATGATTATGTTTGTAATAACCTCTTTTTAGGTATTAGGAAATACTAGTTTATAAATATTGTGTATATATTAGGAGAACTTGGCGCAAATTCCTGTATCAATGTAACCTAGTTCCATGATATATAATTCCCATGTGAGAATTTGCCTGGCATAGTCTACTGTCGTCTTTGAAGCCAAATGCTGGAATCAAAATAAATTCCATGTGTGGACCAGATGAATTGTCTTCGAGGGACTTAATTTAACCTTGCGCTTGAGCTGCTGGACAAATTCCTTCAGGACGGAGACAAGATTTCCCATGGAACATAATACCTGAGGAGTTAAAATATGTGAACTTTCGCTTCATTTTGGAGTCTTCGCTGTGAGGACATATCATCGTTGAACTGCAACGCTTTCCATACATGACATTAGTAAACTCTAAGTAAATTATAAATCTTAAATATTGTGTGTATTTTTATGTAATTTTGTTTTGGACATACGCAAATTCTTGAACCAACCTAAAAATCATAAAAGCTGTATGTTCTATAATTCAGATCACTTTGTGCACAATGCTCCGTTATTTGTGTTCGATAGTATTTCTGACCTTATACGTCGACGAGACGTCATAACACAACCATCTCATGAGGTTTCCCCAATGGCAAACACAAATAATGTATATTTTATGTTGATGTCCTTTCATATGAGTGATTTTGGGTCATTTTTCTGAATCACCATGTGACCGAATTCTATTTCCCCCCCATTAGAAAACATCTAGTGAAAGTGGAAACATTTTTTGATTGGGTTGTCCAATCCTAACCGAAAAATAAGGTTTTCCACTTCACTAGATTGGTTTTTTTTGTCATGGGAGGAAATACTTCGGTCACGTGTGTCACTTCCCAAATTGACCCTTTTTAGCAAAATTTATGCCTGCCAGTGTTATAACTATAATTCTGAGGTTCTCATGTTCATTTTCTAGCCAAATGGAGACATATGACCGATGAGACTACCTACAAAATAGCAATATAAGACATAAGATCTGAAAGGTTTTTAATTATACCAATAGTTTTATTCAATGGGGTGAGCCATAGGAAGGATGTTGCTTGCCCTTAGGCTTTGACTGAGAGACAAATGAAGCACTTGTGGGTTAAATTCTTAAAGTGGATATACTACATTGACCATAGAACCTAAGGTTGCATTTCGTGATCGTCACCTCGTTATATTCATGTGTCACTAGATATCCTTAAGAAAAGCTTAAGTCAGAAATTTTAGTTAATTGCGATCTTGTGTTATTGAGAATTCCTTGTTGTTCCACGGTCCCCATAGCACTGTTCTTTAAGTTTCTGTCCTGTTTACAGACAGAAATACAAATGCCGAATTTCTTACAGACTTAGTCGGGGGACGTGGTTGTGGATCCTGAAATGCCATTTAAATCACCTAGTTGATTTCTTTACTTGGTCTAGATTGATATAGGTAAACACAGCCCATGTTTCATGGAAGTAGCAACATTAAGGCTTTTCACACCGAGCCTCGATCGATCGACTTTTGCGATCGATCGCCGTTTTTGAAGATAGTTCGCCGTTTTCTGATACTAGACGCGCATGTGCATAGCGCCTTAGTTACGAAGTAAAAGTTTTCCAAAGAAAAGATTTATAGCTGCTGACTCACGAAATTACTCCTTTTTGAGGCAATTACTGCAGTGGTTGTAGTTGACTTTTAAATGCTGAGGTACATAGCCTCGTTTAAATGATATGACTTGTCACCTTGGGTTGCTTCCGCACAGAAATTTTGAATTTGCCGTTTACGAAATTGAACGGACTGAGTAATGGAATTCAACATGGCGGATAGACTCTTACTAAGTTCATTTATTGGATGAAAATGTGTGATGTTATTTGAGGAAGCACCACAGCGATGTGTGTCAGCGTTCGAAGTATTAAATGAATTAGGTGGCTGGTTTGAAGTCTCATCTAGCGATCGATCGCAAAAGTCGATCGATCACCGGCTCAGTGTGAAAAGCCTTATGGTCCTACTCAGGCCTGGCCCATCATATCTATCTTCTTCCAGCCTAGTGGGCAACTTCAGAGTATCCATTTTGGAGGTAGTGTAGAGGATACCCTCACTGTAATTTCTAATAAATGTGTATTTTCTAAAGCCTATCTACAGCTATACATTGCAACTAGCTCAGTGTATCTATGCAGTAGCTGTCGCAGTATACACTAACCTGCGAATAAGATTATATGTGGTAAAAATCCATCTTTATGACGATACACTGTGTCTTAGTAGATGAATCAAAACACATAGCTATGTCTGCACAGATTTCCACTTGTATATAAGTATTTAAAGTGAATTTTTTGCCAACTTCAGTTGACAGAACGCAGATCTTGAACCTCTGACCTGAATGTGGGGCCAAATTAATGCCATTGAATAACAGTGTTATATTTAAAGTCATTAACAAATTGCATAGCACTGGGATGCATATCAATCATCATAGCATAAGCTGTGTTTTGTGAAGATTAATAGGTAGAACATGAGAAATGTAAGTTTTTTTATGACTTCATACATGTAGTGTATTTATTCCTCATCAAAGTCTTGAAGTTTTGTATCTTTTTTATTTTTTTAACTTGGTCTACACTCTTAATTTAAATTTGTTTGTGATTTGATTGCATGTAAATTGATTTGCTTATTGTAAAAAAACATTTATTGCTTTAATTCTTACCTGTTGTACTGTTGGAATGGCTAGCTTTGTTTGCTTGCATGCATAATATAGCCCCCCCCCCACCCAAAAAAAGTACACTCTGTATAGTGTAGTGGTGTACCGACTGGGCTCGAAATAGGGGGAAAAAGTTGAATAAGTTTACAACGATTTTGTCTATGATTTGGACTAGAATTGGGGCCGCATTTAAAGGTGGCAATGAGAGATTTCACATAGCATGTGTCCCTAAAAAAATAAAGTAGCTGTGGTTTTTGCTCTGATGTACAACTTTCCATCAAAACATATTCCATCTTAAAGGATTAAGCTGAGAAATATTTCTATGGTAACAAAAATTGAGAAATTTGCGAATTTCACTCTAGGAAGCAAATACGAAATTCAGCTATGATTTTACGTTGAATATAAGCAAACCCAAATCACCTTTTTTCTCTCTTTTAAGACAGTTCTTAGCCAAATAAAAGTTAAGAAATTCTATGATGACTAATTTAAAAGACCCCAACAAAAGTAACGCAGCATGTCGAAATACACCCCCCAATAAGTTACAAACCATTATTCTATGCACGAAACCATAAAATGAATACTCATAGTCTGTTTTCTCTGCAAATTTTGACACCTTTTTCTTGCTCCCTTGTGATAATATCGCCAACCCAATGTCCATTTTACGAAAATGCGGCACAATTTTCAAAGATGCACTGAAGACATTATTACAAGTTACAATACACAACCAGCAATTAAAGGAAAGGTGACACCACTTCACAAATCAATTATTTCAAGAATGATCTTCCCTTCATCTGACGCACCCTCCGCACTAAAATTTTATAAATTTACAAGTGGAAAGCTACTCCCTATTAATTTAGTGCTTGATTGAAACAGAACAATGGGTGGTACACCATATTCACCCCATGTATGGTAAAATCCATTTTAAAAAACCTGGGAAGAATGTGGTCTTTCATTAATGCAATCAATATGTCTATAACTTTTAAAAAGGGGAGATATTTTCTTCATAATGGGTAATTGTGGTTGGCAATATTGATCGCTAGTGGGCAAGAAGGGTATCAAAATTTACGAAAGAAAAACTATTATTATCATATTCTGTTTTCGTGCCAAAAAAACCAATGGTTTGTAACTTATGGGTGTATTAAGACATGGGGGTGCGGCCGTTACTTTTTTTTGCGTCTTATATCAAATTACTATTTGACACAATATTGAGTGCCTCAAAATCTCTCGTGCACCTTTAATGTAAATTGAGGGGTAATTTTTATGTGTTTCACAGGCATCATTTGATCCTTATTTGAAGCATGCGCTAGAGCAGAATAACCCAGGGTGATTGGGGTATTTGCTCACAATTGCCTCAGTACTTCTGGATGCAAATTATTTTCGATAGGTAAAAGTTGACTCAGAGATTTTTGAATAGAATTTTTTGTGTATTTATTGAAAAATAGTCAACTAGATTAAAGGTAGTCACCTAAAGTTCCAATTCCAAAGTTGAGATTGTATTCGATTTTCGTTTCCATGCAAGTAAACATTTATTGTGTAGTATTAGTGCCATATATACTGTGTTGTATTTCTGTAAATTTCCGGGATCCGGAAATTTATAACAAAGGGTGATTGTCTATATGAAGGACTTCGATTTGAGCTAGCTATTTACACCGTGTTTAGTATATGGAAAGCATGTGTATATGCAAAAAACACAATTTGTTTGAAATGAGGAGTCCTCCTCGGGAAGGAACTCTCTGAGTAGCCTTTACTGTGTAGTACAGCATCATCTCAATAGCAACAGTTCACGTAATAACACATATACTATGTTTTAATTATGTTTAATCATATATGCACATGACTCCCTTGATTCTGTAAGGATTTAAATTGAATTAAATCCACATCGCCAGATAATCCCTTGCTAGTCTAATGGTTAAGAAAAATCCCTCATACTCCCTACTGGTCGGCAGTTTGTAGAAGCCCACTCTGCTCAATTTTGAGAATTAATAATTTGTTAAAAAAAATGTGTGTTTGGGGGGGGGGAGGGGAAGTTTAAATAGACAGTCCTTTATATTCCATCAAGCTATGTGTAATGCCAAGTTAACGATGAAAAAAATATTGCCTCCTGACAGGTCCCGCTAGTATACCTTGTTAATCCATTAGAATTGCTATAATATGAAAGATAATGTCTTTTTATATCCGGCTGATACAAAAGTGTTTTGTTTTTGTTTCTTGTTCTGGTCAAAGTTAAAGAGACTACTATGCATTGAACATTAAGACTATTAGATGGCATGGCTTTTAAAAACATTTGACTCTGGGCAGTGTCCCTTGCCAAACTAATGTTACAGATCTTGATGGGCACATCTCATATTACTGGTGGTATCATGTGACAAGATTTGTACACTAGTTGCACGTTCAGCAAATGTTCCACTCAAAAAAGGCTTAGCAAAAAAAATCAGTTTGATAAGTTGGGGTATTGTGCATATTACAATTTTCTATCCACTGTGGTTATTTCATTTATTCCATTTAAAGTTCTGAATTGATTACAGAAAGAATGTGCATAAATATTGGCTCAGATTTTAAAATTAATAGGAAAGTCGGGGATAAAAGACTGGAGATCATTAATGCCCTTCACACAATAGCTTATAACACGGAAGATGTCACTGTTGAGTTTAAAGCAATTAAAGGAACACTGGCCATTTGAAAAATAGTGCGCCCTCAGATTTTTCAAATCGATATTTTTTGCATGGTTTGTAAAGGCTTTTGATATCCAAAAGCCCTCCCCCGAAATGATTAAGACCAAATCAGCTTACTTATGGGGTAAAATAACCGATTTTATAATTTAACGTCGCCGCGACGTGAAATTCAGCAAGACGACGAAAATGGCTTTTAACACAAGAGCACACACTCCGTATGCATTTTTCTCACGCCTATGCACAACTGTTTGACCGGTCATAACCTTTGTGGTTTTAATATAATCAGTGAGTACGAGTCACAAATATTCATTTTAATTACACATTTGTTGATTAAGTTCATGGAAAAACTTAAAAAGTTGGCTACAAATTACCTACCTGGATGTCTTTATCCTCATATCAATGTCCCTATCTGTTTGGGTATGTATTTTATGTGTGAAATATATCTCTGTTTTTACAATGGCATAGACATCATTGAGAGCAAATTGAAGAAGAAATTTCATATTTGTCCGCTTTTTAAGGTAATTTTATGATAATTTCTGCATACATATATCTTTTTTTTTTTTTTTGTTTTTTTTTTTTTTTTTTTTTTGTCCTAATTCTTTTTTTTTTATTCTAGTCTATCTATCTCACATAAACACAAATACAAAAAATGGATAATACAAAACGCTATTCAATAATCTAAAATAACAAAATTATGTATACTTTACACAAATAAATAACATTTACACACAAAAACTAAAATAATAAATTTGTTCTCCCCTTACATGATACTATATCAATGACCATTTTTATACTTCCCATTCATATTTCACCAGTACACACCGCCACACCTACATAAATAATAAGTTAAAGGTGCAAACGACGAGACTTTGAGGCACCCAACATTGTGTCATATGACACGCATAGATTTACCGCCCCGCATTCCGCCACAGAAATGTCCCAAAAGAGGAAAAAAAGAAAAAGGCGATTTGGATTTGCCTATATTTCAATATAAAGTATAGGCTGTGAATTCGATGCGCCCACACGAAATCAAAAAATTGACAATTTTTGCACCAAAGAAAACTTAGGGCAAAAACAAGTACTTCAATTTTTAAGGGACAGCCGATGTGAAAAATCTCTCGCTGCACCCTTAATCCATTCTCCATTTAACAAAATACAAAAATATTTGGAAAAAAAAATGAGGAATCACCAACCTTAACCTAACACTATTATAATTACACACGTATTAAATAAGGAGATTTGAATACCTAATATCAAACCCCTTTAGGGTTTAAAGGCTAGCACTAACTCTGTTTTCTTTACATGTTTTGCTCCTGTTGGGGCCACGGATCCC
>JAMKCH010048999.1:0-11226 GCA_023653785.1 Ophioderma brevispina
GGATTAAAATTGAAAATGTCTCCACATTAGGTTGCACAGCTGACCCATAACTTACCCGGGATAGCAGACAACTGGTAAAAAAGACCCTATTAGTACTAAATTTTGGGGGCAAATGTGCAATTTCGCTTACCCAAATACAACACATTTGACCTTTGACCCCCAGATCATTTGCTAGAGTATCGAATTACAAATAAATATAATTTTCAAAAAACAGTCAATATGCTTTGGAATGAGGTATGAACAAGCCATACTTCCAACATATCAAACATTCTACCCTGCTTTTCAAAATACCACCTCAAAATGCGGGTAGATGCCCCCTTACCACACTTGTCCTGCCGTCCACTGTTTGGAAATTCAGATTAAGTTAGAGTATATTACACGCACATTTTAGGATTGAAACACACAACAGAAGTAAACTAATTTGGCCGAGATAAGCAAATCGCTACGAGGTTTCGTGGTATTTCCATCTAGGTGACCGAAGAAATGAATATGGCGAAGGTTTCTTGATTGGAAGCGTGATGAACCAAAGTGAGTTGTCGTGTATGCTAATATTATCAATTCCAATGCCAGATCAGGCAAAAATGGTTTAGCATGAGAGTTTAAATTGGGTTGAGCCCCCATATGAGCAAAGTAACCTTTGTGAGTTATTCTGATGTGAGAGTGGTCTGCTATAGTTGATCAGGAATATGACGTTGTGTTTGCCCTACCACAACAATAGTGTGGAGGGCTGTTGTAATGGCATTGTTGAATAGTTGAAACAGCTCGGTCTAGAGGGGTGGTTCGGTGGGTGGACAAAATCAAACATGAATAGGCCAATGAACTCAAACTTGGTGGTGTAGTAAAACCAAAGATTTAAATTCAGTTTTGTCCCCCGCTAACGGGGTGGTGCAGATTCGCCTCACATTAACAGCAATAATGCTGTGCGAGGATTTATTGGAGTTAAAGAAAACTGACCGGATGCCCTTCCTGCGTCAATGTGACTGGATGGCCGCCATTAGCTCTCCAGAGCTGACGCCACTTGTAGGTGGATCTTCTTTATAGTTCAACCAGGGTAACCAAGTCTACCCTTCTCCATCGGATTTTGTTAGATGGGGAGGACGGTTAGCTGCCCCTGGGACAGGCAGTACAGGATGATACCAGTAGGAGGCCCCTCAAGAAACCTGATCTGACATATGTAGGGGGGTAGAATATGATTGAAGTCTGGTGCTTGTATGCATTTATGCAGTTAGAATAGTTTACCCAAGTCCAAAAAGATTGCATGATGTCATTGTACGAACACACATATGGGCCACCAAATCGCTGGGCTGGCCAGCGACACCCTTGCAGCTTTGCCTTTGCTGCTCATGGGACTGGGGCACCAGGGGCCCCTGGTTTCGAAATCCCACCCAAAATGTGCAATATTAATACCTTCTATCCCTTTATCCCTTCCCTTCCTCCCATAAGATGGGCTAGAATGAGAAGTGTTAGGGTAATGACTTCATTTGCTATTTCCAAAACAAAACCAATAGCCAATGATGTAGTGGGAGGGAGGCCTATGTAAAATTGGTTGAAGTTCATGTATATGTTGGCAAAACATATAAACGTTTAATACGGTCTGACTATTCAGAAAACGATGTTGCATTTTGTTCGGGACCTTAAGTGACTTGATGCAAGGTCAAGGTAAAATGGTCATACATCATTACAAAGATAGCGACCCTGGTACAAAAATGTGGCAATTTCACAAGGAAAATATTGCATATGATATTTATTTTGTTATCTTGACTTTCGTTTTATTGTTAATGCCAATAACCTATTAGAGACAATAATATGCATAAAATGATTTATGCAGACCCCAGTCCTATATCCAAATGTAAAAGAAGAGTTAGGCCTCAAGTTTTTGCACAATGCAGTCATCTGAAAACACCTATGCTGCCCTAATGTAGAATGAACCCTCACACACCCCCTTATTTCTTGCTATTAAACCCGATGGGTAAGTAAGTAAACCAAGTTTACTAAAATGTGCACGAAAAATTGATCGGAGTCAGTCGTAATAAACAATTCATGGAACGAATCGGCGTTATTACCGTGAAATAACCACATCGCACTTCAGAGACACAAGTAGGGGGGGGGGTGTATACTAGTTACTTAGTGTGAGTCCTGTTTGATGGGGTAGGACCCATAGAGCTATCATTTTGGAAGGACTTTTCCAGAATTATTATCGCAGATCTCCAATATTAATTAAAAAATTTGGGCCAAATTCACCAAATTTGCCTTTTTTTTTTTTTTTTTTTTTTTTTCCTCAGTGTGTTTGACATTTTAACAAATTTGACACTTTACTTCAGATTGAAGAAATTTAACTAATTTTCAACAATTTTTTGAAAAATTTGACTAATTGTTCAAAAGAATGAGAAAATTTTTGTAAAATGACCCATTGTTTCCAAAATTTGGCATGAAAAAAGGGTAATTAAATAACCAGAAAGGCTAAAAATGAACTGATGTCTGGGCAAGTCCCCAGATGTCATTAGTGATGAGATTCTCATAAAGGACCATTTTTAGTGGGGTTTTTGCTTTTACCAAAAATTCCACAACCCCGCATACCATTCCTGCACCCCTAAACAAGAGTTTTAAACAAAGGTACTGAAACAGTACAAGTATTTCACATTCGCCCAAAAAAACACCCCTAAACAGGTATGTAAGTGAAAACTCCTATACCCTTAATAAGTATTGGCAATGATTGACCCCTAAGCAAGTGGAAATTTGTTTCTTTGTAGGCTATACTTGAATAGCTCCTTTAACACCAAAATGAGCCGAATACATGAACAACCTCAAATTCCCAAATCGTACCCTAAAAAAAATTTAAGGTTCAAGTGTGAAAGTACCACCCTTTTTCTTTCAGATTCAGTGTTTTTGCTACCATTTTCACGTATAATTGTGCCACATCTTGAAAAAATACCCCTTTTACTTGTTTCCTTTGGGTCGTGTGCATGATTCCCTTTCCATGCCCAGTTGACTGCCCTCTCCCCCCTCTACCTCCCCCCCCCCCCCCCCCCCGTCTCGGATTGAAAGAATATTACAATCACACATGACTGAAAAGATAACGAGTATACGACTTTTTTTCTGTAGTCCAAATTGCGGTTGTTTCACGGTATAACAAAATTCAATTCCATGGATTTGGTATATATAATCAACCCATTTTTCTTTTCTCTTGCACATTGTTCAGAAAACAAATGGGTTTACCTTACTTACCCTTTGGGCATTAAATACAGGTTATTGGGGTTTGTAGGTTTCACAAAACATTGTTGTGCAAAATATGAGGTCTAAACACTTGCTTTGGACAGGACTGGGGTCTTAATAACTGCAAATTATGCATATTCGTATTGTCTCTAAATGAGCTATTTTGCATAAACAAGAAAACAAAAGCTCAAGTAACAAAATAAATATCCCATAAAACAATATTCCTTGTGACTTGCCAATTTTGGTATCAAGGTTGATTATTACACTTGGACGGTATGACCGCTTGACCCTTGACCTCTCCAAGGTCACTATAGGTCAACTGAAAAAATGGCAACCTCGCTTTTTTTCTGAATAGTCAGACCCAGTAGAATCCATGTAATAGGGGTTGCCAACAATTAACATGAACTTCATACTCACTCTTCTGGAGACATAGCCCCTCCACTATTGGTAGGGAGTGATGGAGCATGATGAGGTTAGTGCTGTATAACTTTTTCGTTAGAGGTTATGAACTATTTCTATCTAAGTTGCATACTTTGAATAAAGTATACTTTTCACAAGTTGTTGCTTCTCCCAATTACGAACCTACTGGGGGAAGCTTAATTATGTGCCACATAAATTCAGGTTAAAACATTTAAAAATAGTCTTTTGCCTTACATTTAAAAGCCCCCCCCCCCTTCCCCCTGAATACAAAAGTATTGTCCTCCCTTTGATAATTATTTCTAGATAAACTTCACACATTGTATCCATATGTCCCTTTTAGCAAGTGTTCCTTATCCCCCCTCCCCCTGTGTTGAAGTGTACATGTACACATTTTTTTTTTGGCTTAGATTTTGTATTTTGTTAGTGTAATGCATAAATAAAAATATACAGAAAAAAATATTTTCCTGTAGAATTTAAAGGGGGAGGCCATATGGAACTTTTTCCCTTCTTTTAATCCCACGAGTGCTACCCGCTGATTGGTGATTTTTTTATCCAATCACAGAATGGGCAATAAGGCTGAAAGGGGCTAGCGCTTAAAATACTTAAAAAAGCTATATTTCTACTGGTATTGGAATGAATATATATTGTCATAAGCCAATCAAAAAGCTGTATGATTGAAAGACGGGGCACTCAGGGGGTGAAGTTTGGTCATTGCTTTTACAGAGTCGCATGTAGGTGATACCTTTTTATTATTGTAAAATCTGTGGAGTAGGCGTGTGGTATGAGCTTAGGAAATGCTTCGGTTATCACAAGATCTAGGGTCTGTGCCTGCTCGACTTCACATTAACAACATTTTTTGTTTGTGTCCTTGCAAAAATGTGTATAAGGCAATGTGTAAGGGCATAACACCGGGTTAGGGGAATTAACAGGCATTGGCAAAATGTAAGTCGGCGTGTGGTACGGCCCAGGACATGCTTGACTAATTCATTATTGTTAAGCTTGGTGTGTGTGTGCGGTGCTGTGACCTAAATGAAGAAAACAACAACAGCATATTTACTTACCTACCACCTGTGCTCATAAAATTTAAAAAGGACAGAAGAAAAGAAAATTTCAAAATTGGTGCATATCACCAATACCGTTTGTCCCTATTGTTGTGTGTTTTACTAGTGGCAGATTAAACACTCCCATAATATGCATTGCTCTATATCAATGATGCAGCAGCTCTGAAGTACGAGGATAGCACATCAAATACAGAGGATGTTTTAAACTCTACTCTAGCAATATAAAAAAAAACAGATCATCAAATATTCAGTACTCCACTCAAGGCTATATTCCACACATGCATAACTCATGGCTCCCTCTGGGCAACGGATATTGTTGTACTTGCAAAGCTTATTCCCGTTTTTGCATTGAAATTGAGATTGATTTGTTAGCATTTGGGTGCTTTTGACTCGCAAAGCTTTTGCAAAATTTACTTTGTTGTAACTTGCATGGAAATGATTGAATATGCCTGTTTGAAAGGTTAACACAGACTTTACATCTTTGGTACCAGTGGCGATTTCACCAGCATTTTGTACATTGTCAATTATGCTCCTATCTGTAAAGAATTTAATCATATTTTTAGACCTTTTTTTTCAAAGATGAGGAGTCCTTAATAACGTATTAATTCTATTCCAGCACAAAGAAAATACTTTTAAAGTCATCCTAGAAACAATCTCTGAAAGTCTAAATATTATTTGACAAGCTGTCAGACCTAATGTATTGCTTAAATGCATTGTAAAAACCACCAATTAAATAACTTAAGGCAACAGTTGGTTTGCTCAGTACCCCAATAGACGTGGAAGGACATCGGAATAAGTGGCAGTATTATGTATTGCAGCTTATTCCGTAATTCCACAACACATGCGCGAGATAACTCCATTTACAACGTGAATCACTGATTCATTTGTTGCCTAATTTAGGAACCTTCCATTCTTATCAGGGGGGTAGACATGCCAACCTAACATCAACGGCAATTCATCAAAACAGGCACAACTTCCGGGTGCAGTCTGTTTCAAAGACTTAACAGTACATGGTAGGAGAACGCTCTTACGCATATCGAACGTTTACACCCATACTTGACAAAGATTGCCTGGTACCGAATATTTAAATCTAATGACGTTATTGGAAATTACACTTTTTGCAGCGGGTTAATTCCACTAACCCCGACGGATTTTTGATACCATAATTTTTCTAAATTACATGATATTACTAAGAATCTTGTTGAACAAGGTGTAGAGCTGATTTTTTTAATGTCCTGGGACCGAGACTGCCATAAGTAAATGCACGTAGCGCAGTTCCACAAATTACCGTTTGTAAATCCCCATGCCCAAATCGACAAATCGTGTTCCGCGACCCCCCCCGATTCTTATTGGTTGTTTTAACAATGTTTGAACCATTAGTTGTCTGATTGGCTTTGGCAAGACACCTGTTAAAAGAACAGAAACGGAGCAATGCATTTGTGGGATTGATCTCAAAGTACACTTCAAGCTGAAACTATAAATAATCCCTTACAGAAATATAATAAGCCAACAATCATCTCCAATTGATAAGTATGCATCCTCCAATTTGTGCAAAAAAAGAAATCGGTGTGTGTGCTGATAAGAGGGCTCTATTCATTCCCATAACCTCATGGATATAATCATCGCATGCATAATGGGATAATGCTTAACCACATGTAGTTACTCTATTTTCACTGCCTGATATCTTTGCCAATTGTCAGTTTTGCCTGAAAATTTTTCAAACCACAAAATTATCAACTTTTTTACTTATTCACTTATCAACACATTTTCTCAAATTGTCCGGCATTTGTTATTAGATATTGATCTGTGCTCGCCGACTTGCAATACATGTAAACTAAGTTACCATATACGTATTTTGACAGTACTTTGTGATCATTCAATAGTTCAATCCCGTATTTATTTGTTCACTGGATCAAGAAATTCATACCCCAAACATTTTCGTTATTATGTTTAAAGGCATAAATGCATGCCACTTGTGATGCAGTGAAATTTTGAATTTATTGATGATCATGTCAAAAGTTTGACTGTAGCACAAAAGAACTCACACACAGCACCGATTGCAACTCGCAATTGTGATTATATCTAAGCATTTTGAATTCAATTCCAATTTTTTAATCTTTTTAGTGTTATTATTCCCTGTTTTTGCTTAGCTAACCTTATCAAACTTCTTTTTAGTGTGTCGAAAGCCTGTTTATTTTTGAAAGACTCTACATTTTTGCAAAAGTATTCCATTGTTTCCTCCTTGCAAACAAAAAAAAAATCCATCAGAGTATCACTCGGCCATTTAAAGAGCCGAGCAAGATTTAAGAAGTCGACGTAAAGACTTTGTTTTTAATATCCAAATGTTATATTCTAGTACTACTCAGGAGTCCTGTAATCCCCTCTAGGGATTTTGCCGGTGATAATCCGAAAGGTGACACATAGACGCTACAATTAGGAAAGCTTTTATAGACGTTTCCAGAGAAGCGCCGACAAGATAGCATCAGTGATATCAGTGCTTAACACTGTGTGTGTGTGTGTGTGTGTGTGTTATTCGTCTGTGTGTTTACTTGTGTCGGTCTGCTAACGTGGGTATGTTGGTAGATTTTTTGTGGGTAAAACAGGGTTTGAATCGAACTATCTTGCCACTCACCCCCTCCAACCACCCAAGTATCCTTCCGCGTGTATTCATGGCATTCATGCCAAGTACGTCGTGTGAAATATTGAGATATAGGAGAGCGGAAAGGTTTCTTGCATGCCAATGAAGGTTTATTTCAATGGGTCCTCTAGTGTTCCTCATGGCTACTTTGAATTTGTACCAATTTTGTTGTTGCTTTTTTTAATTCGTGCGTGTCCTAAAATTTTGCTTGAAAAATGTTCCTCCAGTATTTTCTTGGATTACTAATGAATATTCCATTGAAGCTGCTTTTCCTCTTTCTGTTTGGAGTCAATAATGTCGACGGTCCTTACAGATATCAATCGGTGCTAATTTTCCTCACAATCACAAAGATCTCTGGAATCCCTTAATATTTATCTAATATGTTGTGGTTGGATGAGTTCAGAGAGAGAGAGAGGCAATAAAATAGGTTTCATCTCCTAAAACCATGCCTTCATGTGCTGCATTCAAATTTGGTATGATTTTGCTATTAATTTGCCACATTTCCCATGTAAATTTACTACATACGGGTGTCCAAAATATGCAATCCTCGTAGTCCGGTGCTATAAAATTTTCAAAATTACTGCGAATGATTCAAATTTTTATAACATCATTGTGATTGACGAACTTGTTTCGTACATCTGTCCAATTTTTGTCTGATAAGTTCCTAGTTTTGAAACAAGGCTATTAGTAACCCTCGTCAAATGAACCTCCAAGTTGCCTTAGATTGTTTGAACAGTTTCACCATTTTTCACCTTGCAAAGTGACTAAAAGTCTTTCAACTACAAAAATCTCCTCATGTCCTGTCTGTTTTTAACAAAAAAATAAATACTAAAATATTTTGTTGTTATGGTTTCTATATCCACGGTCTTTTTTTGTTCTGTACAGTATTTGCTCTACTCATATTATAATAGTAACTTAGCGGCTTGGCCAAAATTTATCTCCATGGGGTCTGACAAATCCGCGTGAATAATGTAAATTTGCAGCGGAGGGATTAAATACCAAAAAAAATGGGAATGGTTGGGGCTATAATTTTCAAACTTTATTTTAAAATGTTGAATGTTGCGAGGGATTCGGTCGCCTATCCTTTCTCCTCAACATACTGTCAAATTTCATCTGATTTGCTTCAACTGTTTTAGAACAAAAGCGATTTCGTAAGTACCACAATTTTAAGTAAGCCGTTCCAAGTTTTGACCGTGAATACCAATCAAGGCATGCTTAAGTACGCAGGTGATATTTTTTGTTTTTCCTCCTGTTCTTTCTTTATCCTTACTACTTAGTTTTGGTTCATTTAACCCAGTATAACTTTGTAAACTAAATTTTTAATATAAAAGCATTTAAGACAACCTATCACAAGGAAATGGTCTCGTTCAACAATGACAACTGACATTGTGTTTGATGTAACCAAGTTTGGTTTTCAGTGTTTATTTGTGTTGTTTGTTTGGTGTCTATCCAATGGTCCATATTATAACTATTATATCATATTGTCTTCAACATCCATTCATAACATTTCCATTCATTTGGTATTTTAATTCAAATCCCTTCCGCTGCATTTTGCAATATTCACACGGATTTTGTCAGACACAGTGAAGATAAAACATTTAAAGTTTGGCCAAGTCGCTAGTTACCTCTTCTCCATATGCGTAGAGGAAATACTGCAAGACGATAAAAAGACCGTGGATAATACAATAACGACAATTTATTTTTTTAAACAAAGACATATTAGTACAAGGAGATTTTTGTAGTTTAAAAGACATTTATTCAACTTTTTCAAGGGGACCCTGCTTCAACGATCTAATGAAAACTTGGAATGGGGTAATTGACAGCGGTGCACATAAAGCCTTTGTTTCAAAAACTAGTGAACCGTATCGGACAAAACTTGGACAGGATGTACGAAACAAGTTCGTCAATCAGATATATGTTACAAAATTTGAATAATTCTCAGTAATTTTTTGAAATAATACACCGCTGCAAGGATTGCATTTATTTGGGACACTCTGTAATAATCTATAATTATTGTTTTACCTTTACTTGAGTTCCCATATGCTTGATGAACGGTTGCCCCATATGCTTCACCATTAAGCATGGGCATGTGGTGTTGATGTTACTAATCAAATGTGTCCCCCTCACCCCAAATAATATAATACTAGAAAACATGAAACTTTACTGTAGTGTAAGGCTTTGAGTGGTTAGTCCGGTGTTAGCTATAGTGAAAATGAGTTTTGGTGGCGATTTTAGAAATGATCCAAGTTAGGTTTAAAAACTCAACGTTGAAAAAATTGATGACTTTGTTTTGGTCTCGCCTGAACCTTTTGTTCGGCATAGACTTAGTAATCACTTTTCTGTCTGTCTGTCTGTCTGTCCTGTCGTCTGTCTGTCCGTCTGTCATGCTGTCTGTGTGCCCGACGTCCGTGTTCAAGTGCTTGTGTACGATTTTCTGGAGTTTCCGAAGGGCTACAGAGATGTAACTTGGTGGAAAGACGCGGGTCCACAAGTTCTCGAATGTTAGATTTTGCGTAAAATATGCTAATTAAGTATCTAATTTGCATATTTAACGAAAAATTTTCCCGCAAGCGGTGTCAACAATTTTCTGGAGTTTCCGAGGCGTATATGATGAATGTAACTTGGTGGGAAAGGGAGCGGGCTGAGAGTTCTTCGAACTGATTAGATTTCGTGCGTATTTCGGGCAAATTAAGTATTGCAAATAGCTAATTAATATGCAAAAAACACGTAATTGCTAAATTTGAACGGTCGGGGATAACGGAAAGTCTTCACTGCATGAAAGCCTATTATGTTGCGCATCTTTTTTCCAATTGGAGCGTGTGTGATACAAGCTGCTTAGTAATGCAAATGAGCTAATTAATTAAATATGCGTAATTTAATGTATCTCAAACCGAACACTGATAGGCAAATTCTTCGCTGGCATAAGACTACTATGGCCAATGCTAATTTTTGGGTGAATCCTAATTGGGTCAAAGTGCATGTGGGCCGTTAAAGGGGCATTTTTTAATACAATTGATCTATTAAATATGCATAATTGCTGTAATCACTGAAATATACATTGGATCATGCACAATTCCTTCGCGACATGAGACTTCTATGCCTTACATCTTTTGTATGAATCACAATGGCGGTCAAAGTGCAGTTGATCAATGAAAAGGGCATTGGTTGATGCAATTGATCTAATTAAAATATTCGTAATTGCTAGTACGCTAAATGGTACAATTGGGATATGCAAAATTCCTTCGCTACTGAGACTACTATAGGTACCATCTTTTTGTTTGAATAATAATTGTGGTCAAAATGCAATGTGGGCCCTTTCTTAAAGGGGCATTCTTTGATTTTTTAAAATTGCAACTATGTAAATGCTTGGTCCATTTCAAACCAAATTTCTCAGGTTTAGGGTGAAAAACAGTGTGAATAACTACACCTTCAAACAGAATTTGATTCAAGGGGAGTTTGTTTACCTTACAAATAAATTAGGTCAGCAATCCGTTTGAGTGCAGTAATATGGCTGTGTGTGATTTTGGGTGGTGTAAAACCAAGAAGAACTTATCAAAAGGGGGGGGGGGGGGAGTACACCACAACAAAGGTATTAACATCAATATATATTAGCTAGATCATTTCCCATTTGTTCATTGAATGGTTTTTTCTACTTGCTGGTCAGTCTTTTGGGTGCCAGCCTGTTTACATTCTTGGACAAATTGAAAATACGCCAAAATTTTTGGTTGGGTCATTTCACACCCCTTTCTGTGACACCGTGAGCGACTCAAATTTAAAATGTGGTCACATTATTTTTTCAAAATAGTGTTGCAAATTGAATAAATTTCATATTTTACTACTTGTACGGGAATTTTAGGGATTTTTTGCATGACTTTTTCATGCATAATATTCTAC
>JAMKCH010049000.1:0-12473 GCA_023653785.1 Ophioderma brevispina
CAGGTTTAGCTGCCATTCATCAATGTGCGTACTTGCACGAACAATGTGGAATTGTTTCGTTCAATCAATCCATGAACAAATTAATTTCACATTCCAAGTTCAAGGACACATCTTGCGCATGGCATCTAAACCTGCCCAATATGAATAAAGTTTGCTACATCAAGCTCTATTTTGCTATGGTAACAGGGTGGTGTTTAGAACAGGGTGGTGAACTGATGTGCTATCAGCAGTAGATAGCACCCCAAATATAATCTAAAAGTATGCCGATAAACAAGATTAGAGTTTTCTTTTCCACTATTGTGCCACAGTAATTACAACTTTGTTTAAAGCATTGGTTCCAAACTTTTCCTAAATAGCTTATACTATGCCATGACAAGGTAATAACTTATGTACTTTGTGCACTGATGAGCAGTCACATTACAGTATTTTTGACTGATGGCTAACCAATTATGGTGAACATGCTGCTGTGAGCAATGACAACAAAAGTGTTTGAGCTATGAATGTTGCCAAGGTTTGAGTCTTCTTTGTTCAACCTGATTTCTAGAAAGAATTACATGCACATGAACTAAAATACTTTATGTGAAAAAAATGTTTTCTGTTAATTAGCATGGCCCGGGCCTTGGATTGCCTTTAAGTGTAACCCTTGGGTGTTGTTGCCAGGGGCATGTTCGCTGAAAAAATTATTTTAAAATGTTATTAGAATGCTCCATTTAATTTGACTTTTCAACTTAAAGACATGATAATTCACACAAATAAACTTTGTGTGAACTTTGTCTATTGTTTTTGGTCAAATTATTCTTAATAAAGGCTACCTACACTTAACCAATTATGGCACTACATGCAAATAATTTTGTTTTAAACTATGATGCTATTTCTTGACAAATTTCACATAGAGTTCCATATGTACCCACTTTAAAATTCTACATGCAACAAACTCTATTTATGGCCTAATACTAACAAATCCCTTAACCCTAAGAGCAAAAATTTAAAAAAATGTTACATGCAGAACTTCAAAAGGGGTAAATATGGAACTCCTGCCCAAATTTCAAACAAAACACAACTTGAAATAGGTTTTTAGGACAATTCAGCTGGCCTACAGTAAGCCCTCCTGAAGCACCCATGAATTTTCCCAAACCATTTTCACCTGTCAATTACTATAGACAAAATAGCCTGTCAATTTTCTCACATCCCCTTGAGAATGTTCAATGACCCCTATACACAAGTATACTGATGGATGGATTGCCATTGTGCTTGCGTAGTCGAATAGAAACCCCCACGCTGGCACTTATTCATGTGCTCTCCTACTATGTTCTCTCAACCATGTTCTGGGATATGACATTCTGGCAGTGTGCCATGTGATTTTATCTTCCATACATGTATACAGAACTCATGTTACTTCATGTTAAAGTCTGACTCAGAGATTTCGAAATATTATTTTTTTGTGTAATAATGAAAAATAGTCAACTAGAACTAAAGATAGTAACCTAAAAAACACAATTCCGAAATTTGAGATGAATCGGATTTTTCGTTTTGATGCAGTAAACATTTATGTGTAGTATTACGTCCCATAGGATACCGTGTATAACAAAAATTCCGGATCCGGAATTTTATAACAAAGTTGTGATTTTCTATATGAAGGAATTCGATTTAAGCTTAGTAATTTCACACAGTGATTAGTATATGGACAAGCATTATGAACATGCAAAAAACACAATTTTTTTGGAAATTGAGGGCGCCCTCCTCAGGAAATCTCTGAGTCGGCCTTTAACCCAAGGATAGAGTGGCTGCCTGCATTTAGATATGTACTGGTTTCTTGTTAAGTACAGTGAGAAGCATCTGAGCAGAAAATCGGCCCGAATACTTGCTCTGGAATCCTTGAGAACAGCAATTGTCTTGAGATTTATACTTATAATATGGCATTAGCTGCAATCTTGTTCTATATATCATGATCAATGTTCCCCACAAATTGGTGTATCAAGAACAGTGTAAAAAATATCTAATACATAGTTGTAACATGTTATTATGCCCTTTATTGCTGTCTCCAGTAGATAGTAATTAGTGCTTTTGTTAAAAGGTACAGCAATAGATTTTGAGACATACATGTAAGGTATCATATGCAGTTATTTCATATAGATTAGACGCTCAAAGGATTTCTCACCTTGTATTTTGGTACAGAAATGTCTTAAAGTGAAAACAAAAGGTGATTTTTGTAAGCTTATATTTTAATAGAAAACATAGGCTGAATTTTGTATTTGCTCCTATACAAAATTAGGATCAAATTTTCGTACCAAAGAAACAGTTCTCAGCTTAATCCTTACAGATGCATGGTGAAATTTTCGATATAAAGCTTTACACCAGTGCCAAAATCAGAATTTCCACATTTTTTGGGGACACCTGTTATTTGAAATCTCTCGTTGCACCTTTAATAAGGAGTACATTTCACATTAAAAATTATGTATCCAAACCTTAAAACTACAGGGTGAGTCAAAAAAAAACTTGACCCTGATTGTGTCTGCCATTTTGAATTTTTAAGTAACACATAGCTAATGTATGTGGTATCATCTGAAAGCTTAGTTCATTATCTGTAATTTGCTGCAAAGATCATTCACATCGGTTAGGTATAGACCGAGTTACAGTCGTTTTTCTGCTCTGTCCACGGATTCATATTAAAATGAACGGCGCCGTGCATTCAAATGGGAATCCGTGGATGGGGGAAAGCGGACCACTTGATTCAAAAGACTGTAGCTCGGCCTATACTTAACCGATTGGAATTATCTTTGCAGTAAATTAAAGATAATGAAATAGGCTTTTTGATGATACCACATATGTTAGATACATTTTATTTAAAACTCAAAATGGCGGACACAACCCGGGTCAAGTTTTTTTACTCACCCTGTATATACCTAAAAGGTGATTTCATGTTATGAAGGCCTTCAAACAACACTTGTCAGAGGTCCTTAGAATTTGAAATGGCTTGCACTCACAAATACTTCAGTGATAATAAGAAACTAAGTCCCATGGCTAATTCATGATGGATTCAAAAGGTTACATCAGGTTCAAGTAATTTGTACTTCTTCACAAAGCTCTGTTAAGTAGCCCCTGGCACCTATAACCTTCAACTTGTCTGCCATTATCTATTATAGTTAGAAACATGTCATGACTTAGGTATTTAAATATACCAAAACACTCCTTGTTTCTACAGGTGCACTCTAGTAGAATATGTAAATTAAAGAACACAATTGTCCAAATTCTAATTACACTGTAAGAATCATGCCAGCGGTCATACATCAATGAAGTATTAATTGAACAAATACAGCACCTTTAAATTCATGCACACTGACTCTCACAGGTAGCACAGATGACTTCGTTAAAGTTAATGCCTTAAGGGTCTCTGTATGAATATCATTATACCTCTCCAAACATCCAATGATAACATCCTTGCTAATGCCATGCATGGCAGCAATGCTGCACTTATACAAGTTTAGCTACTACTGCAGCACTATCTCCTTTAAACCTGCTATCTACAGTAGATAGCAAAAACAATTTAATCCCTCTTTATGACATGCTTCAACATCTGTGCTGCAGCCATTGCAAAACAAAACAGATTCCTCTTGCTCAAAAATTTACTTGTGTTCAAGTGAAGAAAAAAGTGGATGGTAGTAGTAGATTAAGCAGAAGATATCAGTAGCTCCCACAATGCATTGCTGCAATGGAGGATGGTTTGTAAGGTACGGATGTAATCGTTAGAGATGAACTGGCTAAAGTAACAGTATTGATCACAAACTTGAATTTAAGAATGTTTCATTCTAAAGATTCACATGATGACCTGTACAAAAACTTCCCCCCCAATTGGAAAGCGATGCAATTGTGGGCAGCTACTGGATTCTTCTCTTGTGGTAGAGATAGGTTCAGTGCAAATTTTCTTCCAATTTGTTTTTAAAAATTAAGCGACTTAAACAGACTAGAGGCATGTGATTATTATGTTGTGACAGGGAACAATAACTGAGTTACAAACAATTGTACCATCGCTAAAATATGACAATGTAATAAAACTAAATTTTGTGAAGCGTAATTTTGCAGAGTGGGCAAAATCAAGCCAAACTCGGCAAAATAGACTGGCCAGAATTTGTAAACATCAAAAGTGCATAAAAATATGTAGGTAAACAAAAGACAGGGATAGAAATTCCCCTAAGGTATCAATGACTAAGGGAAAGGTTATTGTGGACCTTCAAAATTCTTGCTATCTATAGTAGATAGAAGATGCTTTTGCTTGTACTCTTAATATTTGTGCCATCTTCTTGTATATAGTACACAAATAGAAACACTCAGAATCGTCTATATTTAATTCCGATATATGGCCAAGTGTACAAAATAGCACCATGTCTGGTATTTGCTACTAGAAACCGCATACCTCAATAAAACATAAGTGTCGTCAAATAAAGGTCTGTCTGGTTCATATACAAGTGTCTGATGCAAAAAAGTTCATGTCTTAAAGGTCTTGCATGAATATCATTACACAAATATCAAAGCAATGTGCAGGGGAATGACAAAACGCTCAATCAACTTTATGATGCGTATAGCTATGGGATAGATGCAGCTGTGAAGATGATCTAACGAGAATGCCTCCTTCATATTGAGAATCGATAGGAAATAGTGCCGTCTCACTGCGTAACATGACAGACGCCTGCCTTAATCAGTCCAAAGATACGGGGGAAAGTATTTAATTTGCTGCACTGTTTTGGATATGAACAAACTCTAATTCCTCCACAACATTAAACTCTGTCAGCTCTCATAGTTTCAAATAATCTGGTTATAGTTCAACAACCTACTACACACCAGGGTACCGAGGAATTGGCTTATTGGTTTTTGAGTTTGACATAAATTCCTTGGACACATTTCTATAACTCATGCACACCAGTGTACTGAAGAAATGACCGATTTCTGAATATGGTGTATGATATATCATAGTCTCAATTCCATGGGCACAGTTCAATATCCCATGTATACCAGTATACTGAGGAATTGGCCCATTTGGTTTCTGGGGTATGATGTATGAATGATGCATTATAGTCTCAATTCCCTGGACAACGTTCAATAACCCATATACACATCCATGCACTGAGGAATTGGGCCATTAGTTTCTGGATATAATGTATGATATATTATAGTCTCAATTCCATGGACACAGTTCATATCCCACATACAAATGTGTACTGAGGTAATTGACCTATTGGTTTTGAGTATGATGTATGATATAGTATCAATTCCCTGGCCACAGTTGAATGACCCACAGTAGTATACTCAGAAATTTACTTTGACATATAATACCCAGAGTGCATGAGGAGTGTTCATCGTGAATATGTAAAGGTCATTGACATGAGCCTTGGTAGATGAGAATATTACAGCGAGACAGTGTATGAATAAACCATTTTGTTGAGGCCCATATCAAAAGTAATTGAATTGCAAACAAGTCTGAATACAGTAGCAAATGGACAACAGATCGCTCTGTTATCACCATCTCAATTCCCTACAACACCAGATCGGGCTATTTCACTTACTTCCAGAAATAGTGCACCTTGAAAATGGGTACTAGAGATGAGGAGAATGGGATATTTAGTTTGCCCAAAACAGCTGAATAGCACAGGGACTTTATTGAGCATTGTTGGGATAAAAAGAGTGATTGAAAACAACTGGGATGCACTCAATTATCGGCAAACTCGGTTATTTCAGCAGAGCCTTCAGGCTGTTGAAAACAAGGGGGAAAATTGTCCTCCTCCAAATATCCCCAAATAGAATCTGCATATTTGGATGTGATGAGAAAAGAGCTTTCAAATCCTGACTTTCCTCCGGTGTCATTTATAACATATTGTACTTGAGATAGCTTGCATATCAAAGACACCAATAAATTACTCCAGTTTTCAAACTGCATTGAAATTGTAGACCTCAAATTGACAAGTGTAAAAATTAACTTGAAATGATTGTCAGCTTTTAAAATGTCACATTTCTAGGATTACTCTTTTGTAAGCAAATTTGTGATAAGCAAGAAACATTATCTAAAGTAATTTTTTCAATGGTTTAATCATTCAGGCTACCATTTAAATTGGGTATACAAAACTAAATCAAACTAATAAACAAATATTAAATCAAACATGTATAAGTTATTTTTCGCTCAACTATTGATTTAATCCCTTTAATAAAAGTCATACAAAAATGAAGCATAATAACGGTGTTGATACCAAAAACAATATCCTGCATATTCTTCCTCATGACTCCAGCACTTCCTTTGAAAGTAATACTACAGATTGAAATTCAGTTATTGATTTTCGGCAAAAAATCAATAGAGCAATCTGCAAGGCAATCATAGCCGGTTAGACATTGCAGAACATGTGCAGCACGAGGACAGATGATTTATTTATGTGAAATGAAAAATTATCCCAGAGAAGAAGCCAGACATTAGTGTAAACACAGACAGACAATTAAAAAGATAAATTGGATAACACAACACCCCTTAGGACAAGGTAATTAGTACTAAATCTATCAGTATTTAAAAATGGAGGTTTTGTGAATTTGAAATAGGCATGCAGAAATAGTCACATCTGGAAATTGATTCTCTGTATTTAATCTGAATCAGAAGTATGAGTCTAAAATAGATTTGTTCCTATTGAAATCCAAGTGTAAAATACATGTACTGAATCATAAAGAGTATATTACATGGCTATAATTGCTACGAAATTCATAAATTCTAGGAACCAGATTTATTTAATATACATGGGAAGAAATACATCAGATGTGATAAAACGCCAACTTAAAAATAATATATATCCACCAATTTTTGATTTCAAAGAATTTTACATATGTACATATGTGAGACCACATCAAATCAGTGTGCAATTCAATTTGAACATTAAATATCAATAACCTTAACACAGAGAAAATAGAATGAGAGCCAAAGTAAACACATTCCAAAATTAACATAAAGCAATTTATCTACACACTAAGCTTACAATAATTTCATCCCTAGCTCCAAGGATCTTACGTCAAATTAACGCCAAATAAATCAGCAAACTGCACAAAAACCTCAGCCATCATCTCCTGGCATACCAGTCCTCCTAGCCTCTTAGACGAAGGTGACATTTTGAGCAGCTTTGAGATCCCCAAGCACAGCTGATGATAAAATTCTCACATTACACCATCCACCCTCCAGATATAACATGGTATAGTATGAAACACAGGGAGTGTTGTGTGCTATTTCCGACCATTCTTACATCAAAACGCTCTTGGCGTTGGACACATAGAAGCCCAAGTGTAGACATTAATACACACCCTGCAACTTCACTGGGTACCGGTGGACAGAGCAGGCAAATCAAAATATTATGATAACCCTGATGTATGGGAATAATCGATGTCACCGTTCTCTGGAGTCATGAGGCCAGCGACTTTACATCAAGCATGACTTCATCCTTGCATCCTCTAAGGATGATGGGTTTTTTCATCCGAAATCTCTCGACTTTAAGAATTATTTTTGCTTGAATTCACTCAAGTCTCTCACATCTAGACTTCGATATTGTAATGCCATTTTCAATTGTCAGTATGCTCTTGTTTTTCATCCCCTCTGGGTTCTTTATTCACTTACCCCAGGATCCCCTCTGGGTACTTATTTCACTTCCCCCAGGATAAAGCTAAGTAACTAATGCATTCCCATATACTGTAAAGTGGAAATATTTGCGCTACATTAATTTTCACGCTTTTTGCGCACTTCTGAGCAAGCAAGAAATTAAGAATACGCAAAAATGCTTATTTTGTGTGTAAGTCTAAGAAGGATAGTTTAAAAATGGCGAATTTAAAAATAAGTGAAAATGCTTAAAAAATTGCAGAAACGTAAAAAGTTACACGTGCAAAAAATACCACTTTTACAGTATCCCATGTACCCATAATGCATGAGGATATATTTTTCCATATACCCCATGCATTATGGGTAAATTCTATATCTTCCCTTGAAACCAGTATCCTGGTATGAAAAGGTCATTGAACTGTGAATGAAGAATTGAGATTGTAATATCCAAGAGCTACAGTATATTTGGTTTGAGGTTGAATACAATCTCATTCACTAGCTCATAGTTGTAAAAATTATGTCGCATCTTGTAAATGAAGTATATAACCAATCCAGTATATTTTCTTTGTAGAGGTCAAGCATATAGGTTAGGCCTGGCAAAGATTTTCTACTGTGAATTGTGATGACTTGAACAAGAAAACTTAACATTGCAATTATACTCTCTTACACAAACATAATAGACATTCCTTTGTTATTATTTGAAGAGGCTCAACAGCATCATAGATTGTAAATTTTACAAAGAATTTATTGGCTGAATTTAAGTCTACAAAGTACAAATGGCAATTTTGATTGCAAATTCGGTCAAATATCTGCTCAATATGAAAAAACTTAAATATGACATGACTCCTGCATAATTGCTATCTCTCAACCTATTCTAGCAATGGTTGTGATCCCTTCTTAAATTAAAACACATTATAGGAGTCTGCCCACACTTCACTAACAAGGCCCATATACCCATACGTATTTCTTCACACAATTTCACACCGGATTTTACAATTATTTTTTTTCCACGCACACCCAAGGATATTGTACATGTCAGTATTTTAAGTGATCCCTTAATCAGATTATATTATCATGCCATCAGCTTTGACAATTTTTACCTCATTCTCATCAAATTTTCAAGTGCTTAGTTTTTCTCCACAAAAGCCGCGGGCTTCAATTTCAATTTGCTGACATGACTATATGTGTCCCATTGTCACTTATTAATTTTTTTATTATCTCTTTAAAATATTGCGTCCAACTGATATTGATATGAATGATTATGACAGTGTTTGTATAGAGCCAAACCTGGACTATTTTCTGCATCAGAGATGGAATGGCTCTACAAGATGTCTCAGAAAAAATGTATCATTTTTCAAAATGATATAACCTTATTACCTTAAAGTGCACATTGGTTATCTATTTTTACATTTGTGATGTGATCTGGGAAAACCCGCCGCATGTCGCACAGGACGGTTTTGAAAAAATAAAGAAAATACCTTAAAATCGGTTATGTTGTACTTTATTTTTTGTCAGATTGTATAAGGCACAACTTTTGATATGTGTATCATAGAAGAAAGAAGTAAAAAGGTATGGAAACTTTATATTTCAAACTTTGCAATGATAGTCAAAACTCAAAATATAAATTTTGCACCATGTGGCGGGTTTTCCCAGATCGCATCACATTTGTCAAATATTTGTCTTTTAGGAATTTTTTTTTCTCTGAAAACAAAAATTGTCAAACCATAAATGAAGGAATTTTATACAATTAATTGAATAAACTTGTCATGAATTTAATTAAAAATCAGGATTACAATTTCTCAAAATTTTATCTCAAATAATATGCCATTTCACAAAAACCCATCTGAATATCTTGTCCCAGAAATTTGGTAACCGCATACAACGCCGAATCACGAGATACATGTTCTATCTTTTTTAATACACTTACAGTGTGATCAAAAAAACCCCTACATTCAGAATAAAAATAATTAAAATAGTTAAGAATTGTTTTTGTCTCAAATGTTTGCTATGGTTATAAAGAAGGATAAACCGGCTTTCAGAAAACGCTTTATTTGGTGTCATTGTGGACTTTGGAGGACGAAGTTACGCCTTTTTCTGAGATACTTAAAAATCCTTATTGGCCGATTTTGAGCCAACAAAGATGCTCGCTTACATATAAGTAACATGGTCTTCAGCAAGTTATTTGAAGTGAAACCATTTAACACCAAATTATTGTTAAACAATAGAACGTGGTAGAGTAATTGAAGGATATAACAATAATAATCCCAGAGATTACAAAAGACAATGCTAGTAAATATCAATTGTCAAAATAATATATTCAGATAGCTGTTTGTAAGACTCACATGTACAGTTTTACTTTGGTTCAGCAAGGTTTCATGGTTTTACCTAGAACGAAACTTGGGAGCAAAAGTGAAAAACCATAGGAAGTTTTGTATTCCGCTCGAAAAAAACAGCAGTGCGATAATGAATTTGAAGTTATAATTCCGATTTATTTACTGAAAACTTCAGCTTTAGTCCTTCTCGCTGAGTATACTGTATTGTGGCAAAATAATTACCTTAGAAGATGTAAAACAAATATCGCGAGCAGTTTCATTATTTTCATGAACTTAGACATTGATATGGAGTGATTTTCAATAACTGACCTCTTATGATTGAACAATGTAAATTAATTTCTTGAAATATTTTTACTTGTATAATTCTGTTACACAATAACCATTTTATTCAAACTGATGTTTTTATCGAGAGAAATCGCTACCATCTGAAATTGCATGGTGTGCATTGTCTTTGCTATAATGTATATGGTATACGTCGGTGTCAGTCTCTCGCAATTTTTTTGGTTGTATGGCGAAAATCGGCCAAACTGAATTTTTAGGTTTCTCTCCGCACAATTGACATAGTTTCTGACCCAATTCTTAAAAGAACAAACCAAATAAAAATCATTCTGGATATAGCCTGTTTATTCTCTGTAAACAACCAAAGCAAACCCTTGAAGCAAAAATAACGTTTAACTTGAAGAAAAATCTTCCCTGACGTAGGGTTTTTTTATTGCGCACACTGTATATAGCTGGTTGCATAACCTTCAATATCACGGCCATTTACAATACTGCCAGACTTTTTGAGTTGCTCAGTACAGCATTTGGTGTTAATTGCAGCAAATTACTTGTCAACCACACTGAAGTCCTTCCTCATGGATAAAACTATTCTCTGTGTTGGAATACGTTACTCAACTAATAAATTGTGGCCATCCATCAAAATGAGGTTGGAGGCGGTTTACTTTAGCGAAAGCAAATTATTTTTAGCATTCTTCAATTATCCTCCATAAATTCTAGAACCAAAGTACCTTGGTTTGCTTATTAACAACATCATTTTTCTGATATCAATTTTAAAGGGTAAAATAAAAACAAAGACAAGGGCAGAGGAATAGCCCACATCATGCTAAGGTTGAGTGTTTTTCTCCCTCAAGTCATTTCTGACGTCGCTGAGACAATAATTAAAAATCTGAACATTCGACAAATGGGGGGGGGTAAGAACACTCTACAAATTAAGAAAAAATCTGGCATATCGAAATAAGGGGGGAGGCGACTTGCGTACGGCGCGAAAATGGGGAAAAAAATAACACTTATGAATGACCTGTAATTGTTCTGAATTAGGGGGGTAATATGAGGGGTAAGGGGGTGTGCGGAAGGCCTTGTAATATGTTTTCGGTACAAGATGCTGTGTACTGACAGGTTTTTAGTACTGTTAGCACTGTCAATTTTGTTCAGTGATACAACAAATTCCCTCATTTCTCACTAAATTCAAAGTAAAGACTGCGGAGCATGCATTTGAATTTCCCTGCCTATGACACCCGGTCCAGTACTCTGCTGCCCGCTACCTGGACCATCCCCATCATATTTTTATTTTTCACTTGATAAAAATGATGACCAATAATAAAAAAGTTTTCCCGGACCCGGACCGAGTGGTGTTATAAATTTTGAAGCCCCGAGTCCCCAAAACTTTTCTGACTGGACCAACATCAATATGGGGTGGAAAGTGTTACTTGTGACTTGCCAGTTGATTCTGTAAGGTAGGTTTTTATGATTGAAAGGATACAAAGACTACTAATATTACTAACACTGACAATTGCAATGTCATTGTTCTCAATCTCCTAATTTACCATTTTTACATCAGAGTCCCCTCAGCCTAATGTTTTAAGGCCGATTTTAGTTTTCTAATAGCACTGTTTTATAATAACTTTGTTATTAACCATTGAAATGTGCCCCCGACCATAATGAATATCTGGACCGTCAAAAAACTAGACCGATCCACCGACCATCTGCATTCCCTGAACCTACCTTCCCACAAATAAAATAAGCTACCCAGCAGGCCCTGCCCAACTCATGGTTGGGAACGGTCCGGTCCTGAGGAACCGGTCATTGGGGGGGGGGAGTCGGGTTGGCAGCCGGCCGACTCCTCTCTGATCCAAGTGGTACTGGGAACCAAGATACGATTATGTTAAAGTGAGGGGGCCTTACTTTCCCTTACAGCAAATAACATTTTCTACTTGAGAGGAGATACAAATACACCACAAAAACCTTTCCCTAATTGTTGCCAAGTTTTCTTAGGCACCCTGTGATCCCTTTCAGGTCTCAGGCATTTAATTTTTATGCAATGAGACTCTTTATAAGTAAGATCAAAACCTGGTACATGTAGCTCCCATATCTTACGAGAGACTTGACATCCATATTGGATGGTTTGGGGCAAAAAGCTCCATCGCAATCGCTGCCAGGTGTTGATCGCAGGTAAACACTCATAACCGCACCACTGACTAATGGCAGCTTTGCCAGATTGGGGTCTTCTTGCATACACCCTCAATATGACT